>JAJGOT010000395.1:512500-540000 GCA_022457155.1 Cladopsammia gracilis | reverse complement strand
AATCATGAAAACTCGATATCTCAGCCGGGACAGTGGACAGTGGACAGTGGACAGTAGACAGTGGACAGTGGACAGTGGACAGTAGACAGTGGACAGTGGACAGTGGACAGTGAACAGTGGACAGTGGACAGTGAACAGTGGACAGTGGACAGTGGACAGTGGACAGTGGACAGTGAACAGTGGACAGTGGACAGTAAACAGTGGACAGTGGACAGTGGACAGTAGACAGTGGACAGTGGACAGTGGACAGTAGACAGTGGACAGTGGACAGTGGACAGTGGACAGTGAACAGTGGACAGTGAACAGTGAACAGTGGACAGTGGACAGTGGACAGTGGACAGTGGACAGTGGACAGTGGACAGTGGACAGTAGACGGTAGACAGTGGACAGTGGACAGTGGACAGTAGACAGTGGACAGTGGACAGTGAACAGTGGACAGTGGACAGTGTCCCTTTAAGGGCAATCATTATTTTAACAGCTTGCTATTTTAAAATAATATGTAAGGGCATTTTGGAAATATTTTGCTTTATGCAAATTATTTGCTTGTAAATCGCTTGAAATGACCCCCGAAGATGACATTTCATAATGTGTCACTTGACAAAGGAGTCCAAGATTCTTCGAGCAGCTCGGTGGCTCTCTGCTAGTGAAGGTCGTGCAGGCTCTCTAATACGTCAGCCGAGACACTAGCTGGAAAATGTCGTCTTAAATTCAAGTTAGGAAAAATGAGCGGCTTTCACTTCTGAGGCGCTTAAAGGAGTAGGTGGTGTAGGTGGATGTTATCTGATGCTGACCTATTTCAGCAGCTTTGTGAATGAAGAGAAGGACTGGGGACGAGGTTGGGGCACTAGTTGCACTAGCTTGGCTACCGCGACTATTGAGTGGACGATATTCCACTTGAGGCTTATTTCCTGGATCTGATCCAAGCTTCTGGTCCGTGGCTATCCTTGACAATCATCACTTTGTCAATTACTTTTCCTCCCTGGTGACAAAAAAGTGTCGCTGAAATATAAAACAGGCTTTGGCAGATGGTTGTAAAATTGCACAGAAATATCAATAGGGAGTTGGGTTTTTCTTTCTATATATGGCACGTTTCATCTTCTCACAACGAATAGGAAAGCTCCCATTTTAACGTCTGTGGCATGTGGCGATGAAGAGGCCTAGGCCTATATTATTAGTCTGAGCAGAAAGTCTTATACAGAGTGTATAGTGTATCGTCACTTTATACTGTCTAGTCTTTGGGTGTTGATCTGATTTGTCCGGTTAAGCCATAGTTTAAACCGTACTTTTTGTAACCACGTAGAACGTAAATAGGAGCTCTCAGGAACACGTTGAATGGTTGATTTTTAAGGAGGTAGGAAAATCGAAGGACCCTGTGAGAAACCCTTAAAGCAAAGACAAGAACAAACAAGACTCTCAACCCAGATGTGGCATCGAAATTGGGATTCCAACCCCCACCATTGTTCCATCCTTCCTCCCCCAGTCATGGTGTTATTTAGGTGAGTAACAACTTGATACTTAGTGAATCAGTGGGTCAATTCTTTTCAGCTTCGACTGAAAAGTCACTCTCTTTGAAGTTTCCGGCAGCAGTATCGCACAAGAGAAACCGCAAAATTCCTGGATAAAAATGATTTACTATTGTAAAAAACGATGCGAGGCACTAAACCTTAATTCAAAGAAACAAGGAAAAATCGTCAAAAGAGAATAGTGAGAATTGTCTATATCCGCTCTGATAACGAAAATGTGCCTTTATCCTGGTCCCGGTTGTTCAAAAGGTGAATAGCGCTATCCACCTGCTGATAAATCACTATCCAGCGGATAACACAAAGGATTTATTAATACTTATCCACTGGATAGTGATTTATCCAGTGGATAGCGCTAGCCACTTTTTGAACAACCGGGGCCTGGTCTTTAGCAACTGGAGACAGACAGTCAAGAGTGGCGCGCAAAGGAACGGCCAGAACTGAGAAAACGAACGAGCAGTAAGAAGAGAGGAGGCGAGAATGAAGACGAGAGAGGACATTACCAGCGCTGCCACCAAGCCAACCTCGTACCCATGCCCTTCTCCGTTTTCAAAATGGCGGGGCGGGCGTAGAAACCCCCCGGACAAGGCTGCCAAAACACTCCAAGAATCGTGGAGTATTTTGCCATGCGACACATGATAAAATAGCGTTTTCGGAAGTTATTTCCAACGAATAACGGTAACGAGGACATTCCATCATGTTTTACATGGAGTATTTTGGCAGCCTTGCCTGAGGGTTTCCACGCCCGGCCCGCCATTTTGAAAACGGAGTAGGGCATGGAAACGAGGTTGCCACCAGGCCCACTTTCATCCACAACAACTGCAACCAGGCCTTCCGCTTTAAACGCGAAGACGCGCTGTAAAAGGAATAGCTCCGCCCCTGTTTCAGCTCGAGTGAGCTAATTTTCATTGTTTTATTCTGAAATTAGCGCCATAAAAGTTCGAAATTCTCAAAGGAATTCCAAGGATACAAACCTCAACAAATTCGTCCATTGTGTTGAATATGTTATGGGGTTTGCCAAAAGCGACTAGTACAAACAAAGGCAAGTAAACCGTACAGACAGATTGCTCAAAAGTTGTCTTTGTTCTCTACAGATTTTCACAGAGGTTCGTACGCGACGGCGGTTGATTGACAAATGATCCTGACGTACCCAAGGTACTTTCCTTTTACAGCGCGTCTTCGTGTTTGAAATCGGGCTGTGCAGTTACAGCAGGCGCTGCAGATCTACAACTATAACAGACCATCGGCCGCAACAACACTTTTGTGCGTTCATTCTCTAGGTTACCTAAGGTCTGTATTACGTTTTTTGAAAAGACTAGGGATAAGTGTCGTTAAGGAATTTAGTTCTCACCTTATCAGCACTAACTTGCTCCAAATAAAGATGAGTCTTGTTGTGAATGACCATTCTTGTGTAACCATAATCTAGCGCGCGAAACGCTGTCCACGGGCCGTACTTAGGACGGAATGGGTCGTGAAGCTCTTTACATCCCTGTAATTGGAACACAACTCAATTGTCTCCATGATGTTAATTTATTTGAACTTACTGGAATATCTACATTTATTATGTGGCAATCTGGTCCATGATGCGGAAAGGAGCATTCTAGATGGTTCCCTGAGAGGTCGAATTTTGCAATACGGACCGCTCACGAACTCATTTCGCTAAATTCCTTTTATGAAACATTGAACAAAAGAAAACTGTTTTCTAATAAGGTGGAAATATTTTTCCTCATGTCTGGTTGGCAATTTCGGTTAAACTTCTCGCAACGGTGGCCTGAAAAATGCACATATATGCTTAACTTCAGCGCGTGCGTTTGCCGAGGACAAATGCCTTAATACGTCGAAAAACATTTTCAAAAGCCATTATAACAAAAGCTCTTGGTCCATAAACTTGCAAAAAAAAAAAAAAAATTAACCAATATTTCCGCAATACGGACAGAATAACACCGGGAAGGGGGGGGGGGGGGGGAGAACAACAATGTTTATTGGACATATTAGCTCGAGCAACAACAGAAGGAACTGGCAGAGTAAATTTACACTCTCTATCGAACGTATTACCGCTGATCCAGTGATGATGTGGACTGGGGCGCAGGGATTAATATAAGATTCTTTTACTGGTCCTTTGCAAAGCTACAACAGAATAATAAATGAAATCAAATAACGAATAACTGTTATTTTAAGTAGTATTTTTGCATCTACACTTCCTCTCTTAGCAGAGGCAAACTCGTTCCCAGACTCTTCTTTGTGTTCAAGTGATTACAAAACTGACAAAACACGCTGGGAATGAGACTCGTGGAACGCATGCCCGAAGCCATTTGCTATTTACAATGTCAGGAGAGCATTTATTTGTCATATTTTTTTTTCACTAAAGATTCTCGAATGACTTATTTCCTATCTATCTAAATTTCGTTTGTAAATTCTGAAAAACAAAGAAAACCATCTTTATCGGTGTTGGCGTTAAGTATGTTTTAGTCTCACCTTTCTATTATACACCGGGTATAGTCTTTCGTATGAATGTTCATGTGCCCATAGCATTAAATCGACACCTGAGAGACCAAAAACAGTGCAAAGAGAGTAACGAAGGCACAAAAATCATTAAACAAATAAATACATAGATAAATAAATAAATAAATAAATAAATAGAAAAGAGAGTTCAATAAAGAGTCAAAACTGAGAAGAAACAAGATAAACACTTCAAACAGTAAAAAATGTTAATTATTCATACCGTACGAATAGAATAGATTCTCCAATCCATATTTTGTCTTGTTAATACCAGTACGAACCTATTAAAGAAATATGCAGAATAGAATTTAAAAGTTTTAAGATTTACAAATTGTCATACAGAGAAAAGTTAAGTTAAGAACGATGACATCATAATAAAACAATATTTCAGTGACATATACAGCAGCAGTACTTAAACGCAGCGGATTTTGTTTTCAATACGAAAAAAGGACGAATATATATGCATAATTGACTAAGCTTGTGTTCGGCCAAGATGGCTGGATATCAGCCAAGTTCTCTTTTTGCTTTTTATAGACCGAGACGAAGGATTTATTGTATGGCCAAAATATACTTTTCCTTGCGGGAACAGAGCGGGCAAGGAAGTTCCATATTGCCCGCTCGGGTAGCCATTCAGAGCACAGGATTCCCTTCATCTTGCCAGCTATAATAAATATATAAGTCAAAATTTCCTTTGTCATATTATTCCAGTTAAAACCATACCCATCATTTCAGAGATGTTGCAAATAATGGTCAGATGATAATGATGATGATGATAAGAATGACGAAAATGCTGATGATGAAGACGTTGTTAGTGGTTATGACGATAACAATGGGAATAACGATGACGATGAGGATGATGATGGTGATGACGATGACGATGACGATGACGATGACGATGACTATCACGATGGCGATGACGTTGACGATGACTATGACGATAACGATGATGTTGACGATGACGATGGTGATGACGATGATGATGATGATGGTAATGATGACAATGACGATGGTGATGACGATGACGATGACTATGACGATGGCGATGACGATGATGATGACTATGACAATGGTGATGGTGATGACGATGGCTATCACGATGACGATGGTGATGACGATGACTATGACGATGATGATGGTGATGACGTTGACGATGACGGTGATGATGGTGATGGTAATGATGACAATGACAATGGCGATGACGATGACGATGATGATGACTATGACTATGGTGATGACGATGACTATGACGACCATGATGGTGATGGTAATGATGACAATGACAATGGTGATGATGATGACGATGACTATGACGATGGTGATGACGATGACTATGAAGATAGTGATGACGATGACTATGACGATGACGATGACGATGACAATGACGATGACGATGACTATGAGGATGATGATGACGATGACGATGACTATGACGATGACGATGACTATGACGATGATGATGACTATGACGATGACGATGACGATGACGATGACGATGACGATGACGATGACGATGACGATGGTGATGACGATGACTATGACGATCACCATGACGATGGCGATGGTGATAACGATTACGATGATTTTGACGTTCATGTTGAGGATGATGATGATGATGGTGATGACTATGACGACGATGATCGATGATGATGATGATGATGATGATGATAATGTTAGATTACGATAATGACTTACGATTTCGATGGCGATTACGATAAAGACGGATGATTTGATGTTGATAGAGGTTACAGGGTACTATTGAATAAACATACCACACTCTCATGTTTCGTGCAGTCATCGCCATCAGCATTAGAACAATACATTGGTCTGTGACCCATCGTGATGATCCAGGGACGCATTGCTCGGTTAGTATTCTTCACTGCCTCCTGGTAATTAAAGAAATTGATATCTTGATATCTGGTTCACATGCAAACACAATTTTTAGAAAGTAATCTTACTGATTCACAACTGGCATTCTTGGCATTTAAAGCATGAAATGTAACACTTAAGGACTTTGCAGTGGCTTTTATTTGAATGGCCTTACGTATGGATTACATCCACAGACTCAGCTGAGGTGATAGAACCACCTTATACAGCACAACAAACAACACTACAGGAAAGTACTGCTCAGCAGTTTTCATTTGAAAGGTCACACTTAAGGATTTACGTGCGAAATACACTTTAGGAAACCACGTGGAAATATTTCTCAACAGCTTTCATTTGAATGGCCCCACTCCGCTGGCTCAACCACATTACACTACAGTGATTTTTAATTTGTGCGTTAAAGGGTGATCAAAAATGTTACCACACAACAGAGAATCATAGTTATAAAGGCAATGGTTATAAAGACAGTGAACCTTTTTTGTTAGATGTTTTTGTCCAGTAGCATTTTTGGCCTCGACCTTGTAAAAATAACAATTTGTCTCTCCAGAAACTGTGGGGAGACTGAGAACCAGCCATTGGCACTGAAACTTCCGAGATCCTTTGGGTATGAGCTATGATTGGTTCATGGTTGCTTTGGAAACCATCCACCTATCGTAACTAACGCTGGTTACCCAAACGATCCGAGAAAGACTAGTGCCGAAAGCTGGTGGGCACTCTCCCTGAAGTTTTTGGATGGTATTTAGGCCATAGTATGTACTTAATAAAATACACAAGCTTTTACACGGTTGTGGTGCTTTCAATATAAATTGCAGTATCTTTTTTATCACAAGTAAGGTTGCATAACCAGTCTCTCGTTTACTACAATCTCATCTCGTACCCAGACCTTAATCGTATTGTACTGTCCGTGGGAGATCTGGGTACGAGATGAGCTACAATCCCCAACTGCATGTTTGGGACGCCATTGCATCCTCTACATGGATAAAAGAATATTGTTTGAAAACCCCCTTCCCCCTCTCGCAATGTTGATTTTCCCGCTCAAACCGGAAAATTCTTGTTGAACGACATTGATTTGGGGGAGAGGGTGATTTGCAGTAACGCTGTGAGTGTGACCAAAGTGTTTGTGAAATGATGAAAACATATGAAACAGGCGATAACCATTGTATGGCTGGATAATTCAGGGACTGTTTACATGATGCTGGTATGACTTTCATACCGGTCCGAGTTCATCCCGGTTCACTCTTGTGACTCTGTATTCGTTTACATGATACCAGCACAAAATCTCATTCCGGTGCGGGTCATGCGGTACCAGTTCATCCCGGTAGCTGTACTAGACCTAGACCGCGATTCTGAGGGCCTCCCAGGGGTGGGGGGACATGTTCCCTTGTCCCCTATAAAAAAAGAAATTTATCCCTTGTTCCCCAAAAATAAATTCTAATGTTCCCCAAACTTCATTTTTACTGAGTTCCCCTGTTCTCTGAAATTATGTTCCATGTTCCCGTGTTCCCCAAAAATATTCTTAAATGTTCCCCACAATTTCCCAGGTTACCGCGCGCTCAAAAGCTCGTCACCAGTTCTTTTGCGAAGAACAAAATTGCGCCCAGGCCTCTCTCCTCTTGCACCGGGAGACAAAAGAGAAACGAGTGGCCTCCTTCTGACCTTTTTTGCCATAAAGAAGTATAAAAATTTCTTGAAAATCTAAATAATCAATGTTCCCTTGTTCCCGAAAAATACTCAAAAGTTCCCTTGTTCCCTAAAAGTAATTTTAAGATATCCCTTGTTCCCCAAAAATAAATGGCCATGTTCCCTTGTTCCCTAAAACCCCTGGGAGGCCCTCGATTCTCATACCGGTACGAAAACTTATAACGACCGGTACCATGTAAACGCGGTACGACCGCTCGTTTCGGAAAGAAATCTCTCTCTTAGGAGACTGGAACGGGTAACGCATGCGTCAAGGTCGTTATGAAATCCAATATGGCATCGCGCTGACCGAGTCCCTTCATGTAAACGCGGTATGACTTCACACCTGTGCGAATGTCATACCGGTAGAATCCTATACCGGAATGCATGTAAACAGCTCCACTCCCTATTCAGATGCTCATTATAATCTCAAGTGGCTTTTTCAGGTAGTTTCTTGGTGTTGCGGATGGTGTGATCACCAAATGACGTAAAACAAAAGATTCAAAAGACACTGAACAATACCCACACCACAACACAAAAGCTAACCGACAATGGCTTCCGCAACACCAAGAAACACCCCTTTTTCAAGCATCTAACTATTACTATTTTAGGTTAAATTAGTTAACTGTTGAAATAAAGCAAAGCATCACCTTGAGAACATTTTCTAACCACGTGAACTGATTTGCGATTTGTTCCGATCCAAACTTGAGGAAGAAGTAAAATTCTGTGGAAAAGCTTATAATGTGGGCTGGGCCGATGTTCCAACTGTAAGTAAAAACAAATGAAGGTCGTGAAATGTTAACATCATTGGTTTAAAAAGCGCTTCCAATTTAAAATGTGTAACAACTTAATTTTAACTCCACTGTACCTGTAAAACATGTTTTCTCCTGGTCCTGGCGGCATAGAAAACCGATTCTTGTAATTTGAAAAATTGCTGTTAAATCATGACCAGAGGAATAAAAATTAGTGAGAAGAAACGAAAAGAATTGAAATCAATATATAATAAAATGTGATTTCTCTCATATAATTTTTAATTATACAATTTCATGCAATCTGCTGCAACCAGTCAGAGCAAAAACCAATCCAGAGCAAAACTAAAGGCACTAAAGTTGACAAACCTGTGTTGGCGTGCGTCAAAGTAACATCTACAGTTGTTAACATGTTGGCAAACTGTTGCCGAAAAATAGAACTTGTTTTATTGTTTTGAGTTGCCAACGTTTGCTGCAACTTCAGTATGTACCACCTCGTTTCACAGGGTCCTCTCTCGTCCACCCTCATTAAAAAAGAAACCTGAGAACAAATTTGATATGCGATCTCTTTACGGTGAAAAAAAAGTAAAGTCGCGCACCCGAGCCAGAAGGCTCATAACGGCCGGAGGTTTGGAATATTGCTACTCCCCCCTGGATGGGATGCTAGTCCATCGCAGGGTTACCCCCAGCATTTTGTCGCCGGTACCCATTTATACACCTGGGTGGAGAGAGACAGTGTGGAGTAAAGCTTCTTGTCTAAGGAAACAACACGACGGCAGAGACCAGGCTTCGAACCATCGACCTTCAGGTTGAAAGTCCTACGCGCTAACTTGCCAACACTGTTGAATAGACGTCTTCAAGACATATGCGTCCTAATGTACAAGGTTAAACACACTGAAATGTGTTCAGAAACTATCACAAACATTTTTAAACCTCGTGATTCATGCTACAGTTTGAGAAACTCAGATTTTCTTTTACCCAGGTTTAACACAGTTTCATTTGGTAAGCATTCCCTTCGATATTTAGGTCCCATTTTATGGAGTAAGCTGGATAAAAATGATAAAACGTGTAAATCATTAAGTGATTTTAGAAATCGAATGCGTAATAAAGATCTGACATCTCTTATTGATGATGGATGCAAAGGATGTCTTCTGTGTAATAGTTGATGTCTCATCGGAAATTATCTTAGCATTTTTAGCATTTTAGCACTTAGTTTTTAATATTTTAGCAACTATTTGTAACATATTGTATGGTGTTTTAGTCTAGTTAACTAATTATCGTATCTATTTTATTATATTAAACTGTAGGTGTCCCCTATTAGTAGAGGGCTTGCCCCTCGGCTAGTTCTTCCTGACACATAAATAAAGTTTCTATCTATCTTGTGATCTTATGATCTTATGATCTTATGATCTTATGATCTTATGATCAAGTGATCTTATGATCACTTGAAAGAAAAGGCCATGCATGCTCTTTACAGTATTAGAAGACACACAGATTTTAGTAGATTAAAACCAAATCTTGCATCAAACATCTTTGACACAATGATTTCTCCAATCCTCACTTATAATAGTGAAGCTTGGGGCTTATATACCAAACAAGACTTTAAGACTTGGGATAGATCCTCAATAGAAAAAGTTCAATTACAATTCTGCAAACGCTATTTAGAAATAAATAATAAGACCTCGAATTTAGCATGTAGAGCGGAACTAGGTCGATTCCCTCTCATTCTTACCATAAATCAGAAAATTCTTAATTATATTCTATATCTTAAAAGCAAAAATTACGACTCTATAATGAAACAAATTTTCTTAATATCATTAGATCTCCATTCAATTAAAAAAACTAATTTTTACTCTAATTTATTAAACATGGTTGAATACTATGATCTACAAAATTTTAATCTTGACACACTGGATGAAAATAAGATCATGCATTATGTCAATCTTATGAAGCAAAAGTATATTTCCTACTGGAAAAATGCTTTACAGAACTCAAGGAAATTGGAATTTTACAATAGTTTTAAGGATCAATACATAATCTCCCATTATCTAGATCACACAAGGAAATCAAATGAAAGGAAAACTCTAGTCAAAATTTAGGACAGGTAATCCAAAACTCATGATCGAGCTTGGTCGATATAATCAAATCCCTAGAGAAAATAGATTATGCCCTTTATGCGAATCAAATAATATCGAAAACGAAGTTCATTTTCTCTTTCAATGCCCAAGATATTCAACTTTAAGAGATAAATACTTTAATCAAATCTACCAACACTTGCCGAATATTCAAAATACATTCTCAACAGAAAGTATCAAAGAATTGATGAACTCTTCCAATTATTTTGTTAATTTACTTTTAATGAAAATGATATCTGCATGCTTTGAATTACGTGATAGCTTAATATTGTCAAATCAAAATGAAGTTTTGTAATTATTTAATATTCTTTTACTGTCTTTTGTTATTGTTAAAAGTATGCTTTTGCAATACTGTAACTCAATATAGTCATGCAAATAAAGCTATTATTTACGTCTATCTACACCACCGTGCCGCCCACGGTGGCTTGGTGATAAATGGATTGCATATCATTGCTACAGCTGTCATTCTGGTGTTGGCGGTTCTATTATTAACAACTTCTCGTTGACAATCTTCCGGTGTACAAACTATAGGTTATCTAACTTCCGATTAACAAACTTCCTGTGGCACCCGTCGATAGCATAGTGTCTACGCACACATGCGCAATAGGCACAATAATATTTTTACTTCTATTTGTATCTTTTTGTCAAATGCTACTCATTATAGGCAAAAAAACTCTAGTGCAGAAATGTCAGAAATCCAAACTGGTTTAAATTGCCGCGACTCGTGTAGCTAGTCGCTGCGACCAAATTAAAGAGCTAACCAATCAAAGGGCAAATCAAACTATTCTTGAAACTAATAGGCCACAATATTGTTAACACATGGTCATTTTCTTCGGGACGAGACGCATTTCAGCTCCACCAGCCTTATTCCCACCCCCCACCCCCAGACAATGTTGTTAATCGTTTAGACAGGTTTGTCGCTACAATGCTACAACATTGGATGGGGGGGGGGGGGGGGGAGGGGGGGTTAATGCGGCAGAGTGTAGTGAATGACAAGATGACAAGATGACAAGATGATTTATTCAACTCAGCTCAGTTTTACATGACATATAGGTAAAATTTACATAGGCAACTAAACACAAGTACAGCTAAGGAATAAAAGAAAAATGTAACAAAAAATAGAGAGTGAGTTGGGATCATCCAAATAGCAAAGGCTAATCTAGTGGATGACCCCTACAATAGAATACAGTTACAGACAACATGGAATGGAAAAAGATAGTGATAAATATGGAACGAAAACAGTTTTTGGTATAAAGTGTGTCAACTATTTTTGTCGCCTATTGTAGTCGCCTCGTGAGCACTACTCGCAAGACTTGTCGCTGGGCCGAGACCAAATAAAAAAAAAAACAATAAAACACCAAATCAGTCGCTGCAATCAGTCTCTTCGGGTAAACAAATAAAGGCGACTTGTCGCCTCGGATATGCAGACCTGAGCTTAAGGTTATGAGCAAATTATCACGTGACTTACTAGGCAGCTTCATGATTTCCAGGACACGTCATGTATGGTACATGGGCAGCGATTGGTTGAATTTGATTCATGAATTTATCACCAACCCGAGAATTGTCCTATAAAAAGAACAATAAATAAACGTTTTCAAATGAACGGCGAAAGCAATTTTGCCTTTGCTTCGGTTTTGCAATACAGTCAAAACTCTCGTAAGCGGACACCCTCGGGATCGAAGCAGAAAAATTGCCCGTAACTGGAGCTGGCTGCTTACGGGAATCATACTCGTAAGAGTAGAAATCAAAGGTTTCTTTTAAGGCGGTCGTAAGTAGAGCTGCCCGCTTACGAGAGATATCTCGAGAGACATCTCGCCAACTTTCTCAGCCAATCAGAAGTAAAACCCTAACTGTTTGTAACTTGTTCGTACGCGTTTTCCCGCGCTTGGTGCGTACACGTATTCGCTTTGAGTTCTGACTACTTTGGTTTTTTACACATAAGTTCATGACAATCGCTCTAGGCAGATAATAAAAAAAACCCAATCATAACATATATTCGATGGACGGAGAAACCATTTACACACAAAACAATTTTATACCTATTTAAATCCATATAAGGGATGAGAACATCCTGAATAGTTTCCTTAGCCCTAGAGTTTTGTTAAACAGACTTATAACGGAAGCCGCCCCCTCCACCCCTCCCCCCAGAAGACAAAAAAAGTCCGATCTGAAGAGCATCCCCCCGGCCATGTCCGAGAGCCAAATATTTTCCCATCCGGTCCTATCTAAATAAGTCAATAAATATTTTAACATATGACCAATTTGGAGACAAAATTGTTTCAAATTTTAACACGCGAGGTCGTACGCTTTTGAAATAGGGCCTGACGAATGTTTTCGGCCCCGCTCGCGCAAATGCGTACGACCCCCATACGGTACTTTCATCAACGATTTTGCAAAGAAGAGTAAGTTTATCAAAGCAAGTACAGTTCAACAATATACATATATATATTTTTATTATTATTATTATTATTATTTTGCCACACACAATGAATTACAAGCAGAATAAAAACGATAATAAATAGGTTGACTAACATTAAATTTAAAATTTGTACATTACTGGGAGGAGTGACTGTGGCGGGGAAATCTCTGAGAAGCCGAGCTTATAAGGAATAGAGATTTTTCCCCACGGGCAATTTAAATACTAGGCGGCATTTTAAGAAATAAAGAAAAAAGTCGTTATTTAAGGTATATAAGTGTGTTTAGAGGAAAACATAGATATAAGGTGTTAAGGTATTTAGGTTGTATTCTGTCTGACCCTTAAAAATGGTTTGATCATACGCTTGAATATACTATAAGACGGGGCATTTTTTTAATATTTAATTTAATTTAATATTTGTTCTACAGGTATGAGGTCGGTATATATTTGCGTACATTAAGACTGTAAAGCAGTCGGTTTTGCTTGTTAAATCTCGTCGAGGAAGTTGCAAAGCGCCGATTCTTTAGGGGCGCAAACGCTGATCCTCGGGTAGAATGCAAGCTCTCGAACTCGGGGGGGGGGGGGGGGGAGGGGAGGGGGTTGGGGGTTGGAGGGTGGCGATGAGGAGGACGGGGAAGGAGCCCCCTTCTTAACTCCCGCCCCGAACCCGAGAGCTGCTCTCCGTGTTCCCACTCGCTCGAGACATTTTCCGCTGCGATTACATTCGCCTTTCGCTTTGTTTTTGGCTGCCGGATTTGCTGAAAAATACATATAAAGTTATTCAGCGAGAGTTGTGTAATGTGGATGAGTATTTTTATAAGTAATTTGTTTTCATTTTTCGAGCCTTAAAATAGTTTATTGTACGACAGTCATCTCATAAATCTATATTTTTGTAAGCTAAAGAGTTTTTCCTAGTGCGCAGTCAGAAGGGTGTGAAAACGTGTCATATTTGCATTGACTCGTTTTGATACGTATTTGTACTCTAGAATGCTGTGTCGAATAATAATATTCTGTATTGAAGTCTTGTGTGCGTTTTTTTACTTACCATGTTCATATCATAAGCAAAATCACCTGTGTTAAAAAGGGACAACAGGGAGTTAGTACTTGATAAGAAGAGTTCGTGGATTTTAATCAGCGTCACTGAGCTCTAGCTGGAAATTGAGAGGATCTCAGATCTCGAGGAGGGATGGGGGCGGGAGTTAGAAGGAGAGGCTTAAAAGAGAAGTTGTTGTTGGTGGTGGTGGGGGGGGGGGGGGGGATTTCATATCATAACATCAAATGAAAACTCAAACTAACTTTAGTCAAATTATTTAATAAAACTGACTTAGGGAGTGAGGCTGAAGAGTAGAGGGGTGGGGAAAACTCAATAGAGCTTAAGTAATGATCCGCATAAGAAGGATAGTGCTGAACGGCAATGCATGATGGAATGTAAACTTTTTTCATTGTTTCATCTAGTGATCTCATTGGCCTAGACTCAAAAAGGTGCATTAAGTCGAATTTTTTTAAGGTTTAATGTAATTTGAGAACCAATCGCACAACTTGCAAGTTTTAAAAGATATTGTATTTGGGGAACTTCATCAAAGAAGCAAAATGATTAGCTATTGTCTTTTGATATTCTGATTGGTTAAGCACGAAAATTTCCTAAAATTTATGTGACGCAAATGAATTTTCTTTATTTTTATAGCGAAATATAATTATGAACCATTCAGATACTCCTCTATTCTTGAAACCAAAGATATTATCTATGTGGGAAAGGGCCAATGCCGCAGAACAATGAAGTTTACTATAGTTCTTATGCGGAGCATCACTTAAAATTTACAGTATTATTTAAATTTCACACTTTTTCATGGAGATTAAGTAGCTTAATTGTATCGAAATATTTACTACTACAAATTTTAGACAGGGCTGTCAAAATTTCCTTACTTAAAGGGGCTTTGTCACAATTTTTAGTGTTACTCAGTAAAATGCCAAAAGACATCTTTGTATCAATGGAAACCCAAAAATAAGATTCCAGTTGTGTTTAAAATTATTCTGCTAGCGCTCTAAGAGTAGAAAAAAGTGTCTTGGGCTGCAGATGGACAGGATGAAAATGGGTTGCATCTTTCCAATGTTCTCAAGTTTATCGCTTCTGTCTTGGAAAACAACGAGAACATCTCAACTTCAAATTTCGAGGCCATTTTGGCCATATAGCCCAACATCTCCAGTTAAACCAGAAATTCCATCTTTTCCTCCCCCGTTGCTAAAATTTTGCCGTACACTCTCCCCCGAGCCACTGGAAAATTTGGACCATTTACAGACTTTATAAAATGTCTATAAATCTTGAATTTACAGACTTGGTACTTTCACCTGTTAAAAACAAAATCTCTGTAAATTCTTTTGACAGACATTTTATATAGTTTTGTTGTCTTGTTCTTTATAAAATGTTTGTAAAATGTTTATAAATTCTAGGAGCTGTAATGAGGGGAAAGACTTACAATTTACAGACTTTTTAAAATCTGCCAACAATGTTTGTAAATCTACTATTTACAAAGATTTTATAATGCCTAGACTTCTAATATAAAATGTCTGTAAATAGCAAATCTCTGTAAATTAATGTGGTCCCCAAGCGGACTGAACAAGTAATGACAAACGGGGAATTATAAAATCTCTGTAAATTGACACATACAAACATAATCTTTCTCCGAATCGTCTAAATAGTAATTTTAAAGCTACATCCAGTGTTCACTCACATAATCTAAGAAATTCAAATACAACCTTTACGTTCGTAGACCGAGTACTGAAGCAGGCAAACGAAGTTTTCAATATAGTGGTTCTGTTTTCTGGAACAGCTTGCCTTTGAGCGCTATAATGTAGCCCACTCTTAGCTCTTTTAAATCATGCATTTACTTTATATCTAATTTAATAATAGTTAATAAAGGATACTTTTCATGGTTTTTAGTATAATCCCGTATATATAATGAATTTAGTTAGATAATTTTATTTAGTTAAGTAATTAATCTATTCAGTGTTGTTTAAGGCTCGACGGAAGAGCATGTATTATGAACTGACACCGTGTACGATAAATAAGTTTACCTACCTAACGGGGCACTATAAAATCTCTGTAAATTGACACAAACGGGGCAGTATAAAATCTCTGTAAATTGACACAAACGGGGCATCATAAAATCTCTGTAAATTGGCACAAACGGGGCAGTATAAAATCTCTGTAAATTGACACAAACGGGGCATCATAAAAACTCTGTAAATTGACACAAACGGGGCATCACAAAAACTCTGTAAATTGACACAAACGGGGCACTATAAAATGTCTGTAAATTGACACAAACGGGGCACTATAAAATGTCTGTAAATTGACACAAACGGGGCACTATAAAATGTCTGTAAATTGACACAAACGGGGCACTATAAAATCTCTGTAAATTGACACAAACGGGGCACTATAAAATCTCTGTGAATTGACACAAACGGGGCATTATAAAATCTCTGCAAATTGACACAAACGAGGCATTATAAAATCTCTGTAAATTGACGCCAATGGGGAATTATAAAATCTCTGTAAATTGATGTAAACTGGGCATCACAAAATCTCTGTAAATTTACGCAAATGAGTAAAACTGCCTAATTTTTCTTTTATTAAAGTCGATATTTTGAGTTAGTTTACTTGAAATTTGACTTAAATATTTAATCTCACATTGAGTTGAAACAACTCCTTATTTTGAGAAAATCAAGTGGAAGTCACTTTTACTCAAACATACGATTAAAAACTTACTCACCACAGTAAGTATTGAAGTGCTTCTCACTAAAAAATGTGTTTATTCTTAACCCAATAAAGTGAGTTGTTGAAACAACTCTTTATTTTGAGTGAACTTAGGGACGGACCATTATTTTTCTGGAGCTGTGGGGGGGGGGGGGGGGGGGGGATGAGACATTTTCCTCTGCAAACAGTTTATTTAAATTTATGTGCCTCTGCAATCATTTTTTTTTCCAAGAACACCTTCCTGCCAATTTTTTTTTTTTTTCATTTTTTACAGTGCTATCTTCTCTGGTGCTAAAAATAATTGAGATAAGCTATTTTTCGAGAAAAAAAAATCAATAGGGCTATAGCCAGTTATTTTGACCACATACGCTCCTTGTAATTTATAGTTTGTTGTTCCTTTATACATGATTCACCGTTTTAATTCCTACGTAGCTACTGGCGCAAATAAAGGGCATACGACAGGAAATCAGGCAAAGGGAGCAGCAGGCTTTTTCGCGATTCCACAGTACCGAAGTCCTGATCTTCTTTTGACGTTGTTCCCACAGGCCATCATACTCGTACCAGGAACATTGCTGATTTAAAATGATTCCCATCGCCATAGGTTATATTACTCGGCCAAATAACTAGCTTGTAAACAGTTATTGACCCATTAGCTTTGATCATATCGTCAGGAAGATGACAGACTTCTGAAACTCGCCCATTTCTCGGACAGAATGTCAACGTTAAATGGCAAGGCAAGCGGCATTCCTTGAATGAAAACCAGTTGAGATTCTGACCTTAAGCTCTGGCACAACGAAGAGTTTTTTGGCTGCTTTTTGCGAAGGCAAGGTGAAGGAGTTGTCTTGTGCAGCCAAATGGAAAGAATCATCACTGAGCAATATTCAGTTTTTGAACTAATATTTTTTAATAATTTATCTGACTTGTCTGCAAACATTTTTTTTACACATAAATTAGCGTGTTTGCAAACAATTTATTTTGTCTTTTCAGGCCCTGCAAACAATTTTTTTCAATATTTCTCATCCCCCCTCCGGAAAAATAATGGTCCGTCTCTTAGCAACAGTCCGACATCTACTCCAACGAGAGCAAAAGCACACACATAAGAGATCGCAAGCGAGCGCGGTAAAAAAAGGTTTCATTCAAAGAAAAAAATATTTTAAAATACAAGACACAGCTTAGTTCAACGGCGGTTGTGTACCATTTGGACAACAAATCTTTACTTCACATGTCAATGAAGAAAGTGAAAACCGGTGACGGGCACAAAGCTGACACGGCAGTTTAATATTTTAGCCTTGCCTAAACAGCTCTTGAAAGAGGTATTTTTAAAGCCTGGATTTACCTGGAACGGAAATAGGAATGATTTCCGAAGAACGAGAGATTCAAAAGAAATGCATTATGGTGAATAAAATAAAATAAATCAAAGGCAATCATCAAAGCAATTTTCCGTTAGGCCGCTCAGCCGCTGGGCCGAGAGGTCTTGGGTGCGAATTTATCATGCGCAAGAGAGTCATTCCCGGCGGGCAGTTCGTGTTGGCGCTTCTTTCAACGAACTTTTGCTGGTCGCTTTCAGTGTTCAAAACTTCACTTGCTTTTAAAAGACAACTTGTGATTTGAGCCTTTTTCTCGTTCCACGTTTTCTGAATAAGCTGCATGCAATGTTTTTACAACATATCAACGATCGCTATGCATACGATTCCTTCCAATGTACATGCATCGTCAAGGCAAATTTGACCGCCATGTCAGTTGGCTAGTTCTTTAATGCTACACCAATTCCAGAGCTTCATTCTTGCTGCCCTTGTGTTCCCAAAGGTAAGTAAGCTTACGTTAACAGTGTAAACCACTTAAAATACTATTTTTGGCTACCTGCACTGAAGATTTTCTACGAATTTCAGGGTTCTTTCTTGGTGACTGTACGAGCTCACAGTCTTCACAAGGGATTTCACGTTGTATTTTGTTTAGTCTTTTGTTTTTGTCCTTGTGTATGGGTAAACCAGGACAGATCCAATTTGAATAAATAAGCTTATAAGAAACTAAAACTTTTATTTTAATATTCCTTTCAGTCTTGCAATTCTGTTCAAGTGATGTTGATTTTTAACATGAAGTACATGTACATGTACAGTATTATCTACTTCTTATTTGCTGGGGCCTTCCATGCTTAGGAAACCATACTGTAGGCAATAAGAGCACTGACTTGTTATGTACACATGCTAAATTGTTGGAGGTAAAACCTTTGGAAAAAGTGAACATTGCTCAGTTAATCAGTACCAAAAATGACAATAGTCAGTTCAGGGACCACAAAACATGGACCCAGGTGTACATGGACCATCTGATGGACCACATTTAATTTTTGTCAGTTATTTTTTTTCTAAATTTTTCTGTCAGTATATGCGGACTAGGTACAGGGTATAAAACGCAGTCTTCAGTTTAAATAAATATGGCATTCAACATCAAGTAGCAACGTCAAGACATAAGTACATGTAGAACAAGAACTGGAAGGATTGGACCAAGTCCCAAGCGACTATAATTATGGGATGCAGACAATCCCATGTGCTTTTCTTTTGGATTCATTGTCCATGTGCTTGTACTGATAGGTCTGGTGGAGTATAAACAAACACATGCACAAGCAACCATACTGATGAATGCCAGAACAAGATAAAGATTGCTTTTGTTTGTTATTATTTCTAAACAGTTAGTATGGTACTGGCTTTGGCATGTGTTTGTTTATACTCCACTAGACTTTGTTTTATCTGAACCCAAAAGAAAAGCACACGGGATTGTCTGCATTCCATAATACATGTACATGTAATAGCACACCCTAGCTTGGGACTTGGCCCAGTCCTTCTTGTTCTACATCGTCAAACAAAATCTGTGGGGAGAGCACTAAAACTTCACATGCTCCTGCATCAACAGTACCAGCCAGGAAACAGACTGCATTCATTGTATAAAATACAATGTTGACAAAAGCATAAAATAGTAGGAAGTTAAATATTGAGGTTGAATGCCATATTTATTTAAACTTAAGACTGTGTTTTATACCTGGTTCTCAGCTCGCAGTCCATCCTTTAGACTGACAGAAAAATTTGGAAAAAAAAATTAAAATTGACAAAAAGTAGGGGTGTTCCATGGACCCGGGTCCATGTGTTGTAAACATCCTCAGTTCAGTGTATTTTTTGGTACATGTACATGTATGATTTTAATGCATGTAGTTCACAAACATCATATCGGATAGCTCTTTGTAACAAGAAAGGCCCACCATAAAAGAAGGCAATTTTAATTTGTTGTCGTAGGTACATGTATCAGCATGTTGATTGATCATGTAGGTAGCTGTTGCACTTCACTTATTTTTTCTTCTTTAGTCTGTGTGAGATACAGCTGTATGTGTACATGTAATGTTTGCTAACGAGGATAAAACAAAAATACAGTGTAGAATCAAGGATAGTTTTAAGCACAACATTCATGTACATGTACAGCTGTAGCCATTGTGTGGGTAAATACATGCTGTAGCATCATTACATTATTTTTACTTTGCAATGGACTGTACAGCCTTGTCAAGGCTGTAAGGCTGTGCTCTAAATCTACATTATTGGTGCCAGCTTAGAAGTATTGTCAAAAGCTACATGTTTGTACACTTTCTGATCATCCAAGGTCAAAAGTGACATGCTATGGACCACTGTGAGTTGCTAGAACACAGCCCAACATTGCAAAATTTTACCTCGATCTGGGCAACCAGGAAATCTTTGTTTTTGCACAACAACAACAACAATTTTATTTCATTATCAATATAACAATATTTTAAACTTTGACAACCCGCAGTTAGCATAGCTAATCTAGGCGGGTCGTCAAAAATAAAAACAAAAATTAACAATAGCTCCTAGTAATATGACTGAAAGGATTATATATTACCTATATATCCTAAAAACTTAATATATGCCGAGCACCCCAGATTTCAAGTGTTTGGAGACTTTAGGGTTCCCAACTATTTTCCTTAGAGCACAGCCTTGGTTGTCTAATTAATACATGCATGTACAGGTATGTAGTCAAAGTTTGTAGTTTTTTTTAATCTACATGTAAATGGTGACTATCTCCTTTATTTCTTAGAAAGCTGAAAAAACTACAGTACTGCTGTACATATAACATGCAGTAATGAAAAAGATGTAGAATGGTCTGAGCCAGAGGTATATGTATACTACTGTATCTTTCATCTTGCAGCAATGGAAATTGTTGATTAATTTTAGTTTGTCTAACCCCCAGCCTGATACACTGTATTGCAAGTTACAATGCATTGCATCGCCATGGGAATTCCTCTTGATTTCTAATATTCCCATGCATGTACTGTAAGAGTGCATTTGGGCATCATAGACATCAATATTACTAACCTCTGCTTATGGACTCCACCTGTCTCTGAGGATAGATTCTGTAGTCATGGTCTCATTAGCACACAATTCCCTTTTAACCCAGAGTAGACTTTAAACTACAGTGCTGTATGCAGGAGTTGCGTGACTCTGTGTTGTGTTTATACATGCACAGGAGCATAAGAATATTATTATTTGCACTGGTCTTGTTTTGCATGTATAATTATGACAGACACATGAATATAAAGCAGTTGGGTTCCAAATGAAACTATGATAATGAATTGGTGGGGGAGTGAAACAAAATGTTAGTGTTATCAGCCACGTTGATGCCTATAAAAACTCTTTTGCCACCATAAAAGGATTAAAAAGGTAATGTTTTTTTTTTGTGCCAGCCCTCAAAACTTCAGCCTTAATTTACTTTATCAACAATTCAGTTGATCAAACTAATCTACACGTGAACAATGAACAAATGGCATTCTTCATCTAACAATATTTTTTTCTAATTACAAAACAGAACAACAGGGTACACTGTAGAAGATACATGAAGTGATGATAATTGCAGTGACACTGTGCATGACAACATGCAAGTAAGTATGTTGTTATGAATTAAACCCTGAATAAAGAAACTACATTGTACATATTACCAGCAGAAACACTGGGAAACTAACACACTTGAAGAAAAGTGAAATAGGAAAACTCATTTATACATTTTTGAGAGCTTGAGCATTTGCACTCACTTGAGGATCATCATCAGTTAAGACTGTGGAAACTTTTTGTCACTGACTTGCCGACATTTGAAATCCTGGGTCAATCAGTTTTTACTTCCCAAGTTGTTCAAGTGTTCACTTTACCCTTGCAGTGCCTCTTTGCACATTAGGAGTAGTAGTATTAGTACATGTAGTATTTATTTCTCCAAAGATTAAACAAGTTTACAGGAATGAATAATTACACGCAACGGGGTTCAAAATAAAATCACAGCTTTAAGCTTGAATTTGTATAGGCTTTTTTTGTCTAGGCTCGTTTTTCCCGGTTGTCAATAATGAATGAGCACACACCCTGAGCAGTCAACAACATGATTTTTTTTTTTTCACTTTTTGCGATTTGTCTGTAGGCCACTTCTTATAATCTGTTCAAAGCTTTTTTTAGTAGCACCACCCCGGGTGTTGTGAGAACTCTGAATTATCATTACAGGATACCATTGCAACGACTTTGATTTCAGTTGGCCGATCCAAGCACAACATGAATTTTCTCTTTCTTTGGTGAAAAGTCGCCAGCAAGTGTGGTCAAAGTACCAGCTACCGCCGGCAGCCGGCTGCTATTTTGAACCTTGTGTTAGAAATAAAGAGAAAAAGGGCCAAAAAATAGTTAAACTAATACTTTACCCTCATAGTATAGTTGGAAAGTATGAAGGATATTTAATTAAGTGGATTTAAAGGAGAAAATGCTAATAACATACAATAAACAAATAAACACATATGCACACACACATATGAAAGCAATTATACGTATATTAAGTACAAGTAGATAAAGCAACTAAGTCAATCTAGCATTATTTTATTTAGTATTGTGTAGTTCCAGAAAAAATCCATACCCAGCCCATGGAAGGTCATTGGAAATTCCTAGGGGGAGGGGGATCTTAAAAGCCAACATTTTAGAAGCAAAGTATGAAGCTAAACTGGAATTTCCTGGGGGGATGGGGGGTGCTAAACAAAAAACCTTCCGTGGGGGGAGTATGGATATTTTCTGGAAATGCACATTGGGATAAGTAATGACTGAAAAGAGATTTCTTAATTAGTTTTTTAGTAGGCTTAGAGCGGATAGAAAGGGGAAGATGGTTCCAAAAAATAATATCGTCCAATAATGGTGGAAGAGAAATTTCTAATTTTTGTTATATAAAAGGGAATTATATACACTGTAGTTGTTTTGAAGATTAGGAGTAAATGAGTACTGCTACATTACCAGACAACATGCAGAGTCTTATTTGTGATACAGCATTCCAATCAGAGGAGTAACAGCATTATTTAGAGTTTGCAGAATTCCTCTGGCTTTTGTTTTATTATTTTTATCATATGATGCGTTTTTAACTTATTGATAGCCAATATGACTCCCTGTACAGTACATAGATTAATTAATTCCTTTATTTGAAAACACTTACCCTACAGCTGTATACTGTCAGTCAAAAATGTTATTTTTCTGGTTCATAATTTATAGACTGAGGACAGAACCGAGGATAACAAACAACCTGATGCTGTTGAAACAGAATCTAGTAAGTTAATACATTTATAATGGGCTTGATATTTGTGGTGATTAGATACAGGGGATTCAGGTTGAGGGTTTAGCAACATCATTTTGATGCATTTGTTGAAAAAGCTGATTTATTGTATTGCAAGGTTACCCGTTACTAGGCAGGGATGACAACATTGAGTAGGAGAAAAGGCAGCTTGTGAAACAAGAGCGGTGGCTCTTGAGGGCTGTGCTCTGAGAAAGATCGTAGGGAACTGAAAGTTCTGAACCTGTGAAAACCAGGGTGCCCAGCACTATGAGTTTTATGCAAAAACTTAAATTTCCTAGTTGCCTCAGGGCAAAAGTAAGTTGCCAGGAAACACCAGGCACTGCTACAGCAAAGCCCTTCTCTTGTATACTTTGACCTGTACAATGTGTACAGTGTAGGACATGGCTACATTTTCCAAAAATAATTTTGAAAAGCTAGTGTGAGACTAGTTGGTTTTGATGGAGGTCTCAATTATAAAAAAAAAATACATTCTGACTGGCATGCATTATTTTGTTTCCTTTCAGATTTCACCATCCTATGCATCAATTGCTGAATGCCAAGAAACTCAGTGATGTAAAGTAATGAATTTCAAAAAGGAGCTGACCAAATTGGGTGTGACTTTTCCAAAAAGGTCAAACATATTGCAAAGAAGCTTTAGTCATACTTTTAGGAAGGGAACTTTTAATAAAGGGAAGTGTCACCATCGTGAATGTTAAGAAGGCACTGACGAGACGAAATAACTATTGGGTGTGACTGTCCCAAAAGGACAGTTGTATACTAAGGAAGGATTGGTTATACATGTAGTTTTAGAAAAAGCACTTTTTGATAAAGGCAAAGTCAGAAGAAAACATGAAACAAAGCTTATTACAAAAGATAACCTTATGTTGAGTGATTAATTTGAGGGAGGATAATGTAATAATATTTTGTTCATAATTTATTTAAAAAAATATATAATTGGGTGGACGTATTTGGAGCAATGTGAAAGAATTGAGAACCCATTTGAACCCGTTGAATCAAGGGTGAAAATGGGCCTTTAAAAAGTACCCGGCCTGTTAAATCGATGACACTCGATCATCGGAAATCCAATCGATCAATCGATAAAATTAGTTAATTCATATCAGCCAATCGATGATAATCGATAATCACAAAAAAATGTCGCGAAAATGATCGATTTTATCGATTTTTGCATGTTTTCTCGGAGCTCGTGTAACTTAATTCCGAACACAATATCTGGTCTACCAGGAGTGTTCATTCACTGTTGCAATTGGTGACAACTTCTCCGCAAGCAAGCAAAGGGGAGATCATGGCAATGCTTTTAAGGTGACTGATGTCATTGCGGACAACTTGCTCACCTACAGAGGGATTTAGTCGCTCCGCTTTGGCGACTTCAAAAACCGTTTTCAGTGTAAGTCTTGTTATGTTGCCGTCCATATAACCAGGGATCGATAAAATCGATATCAATTAATCGACTTCATTGGAAATCGATGGTCAATCGAATTATCACAAAAACATATACGTCATTGATTGATCATCGATTAATTGGCATCGATTGATATCGATTTTATCGATCATCGATTTTATTGATTTAACAGGCCGGGAAAAGTATAATGTTAAACATAAGTAGAATTTACCAGCTGAATAATACAAAAGGTAATAGAGTGATTGTACTACACTCGTGAAACAGTATCCAACAATTATGGCCAAACAGCCACAGTGAACAAAGGAATACAATGGAATTAGTGCATAGTAGTCCACTATCTATTAATTATTTCACGGGTTAAGTAAAATCACTCTAAAGGATTGTGCACAAATAAATAATAATATCAATAATTAATACAATGTATGAGCATATTATTGAAACAGGTTTATTATTCTATGAGATTATTTCAATAATAATTTCAGAATTATTTATTTAATAATTATTGTTTACATAATTTTATAAAATGAAAATTTATTTAAATCTGCTACATGTCTATACCGTGTTTAGTGCTATTCTTATGAAAGAGCAAAGTTTTAATGTTTTATTATTATAATAAAATTGATTCCTTATTACATTTATTTTAGAATTATTTCCATGTAACCCGGTTGTTGGACTAATTTTTATACCTTAAATTATAGAGATTAAGAGAAAAATTAATTATTACAGTTTGTTATAATTTAGTTTTGAGTTTCTGGTTCTTAGGAAATACAACATATGGGCTTACATCAAGATTTAACACAGAATACATGTACAGTATACATGTACAGTATACCTTAAGAAATACCTTTATGACAACATGAGCATAGATTGACGAAAGTGCTTCTCAAACAACATAATATGCATATACACGGGGAGCTGGTGCTTACATTTTTAATTTTTAAAACATGAATTTCGCTATTCCTTTTTCTAGAACCTCAGTTTTATGGCAGTCAAGTTGTAGAAACCATTTGTTTATCTGTAGCAACAGTCTAATTTCTACAGTTAGATTCTATTGAGAGTACATGTAATATACACATTTTGAAAGGTATTAATTATAGTTGCAATAAATTTTCTACATTTTTACAGACATATGAACTCCTTTGTGACATTTTTTTGTGCTCTTATCGGGGACATTTTACTAACATTTTGTTTAAAGTTTCGTTAACTTTTTACAGATATTTTATTGACATTATTTTTATGTTGTGCATTGTTCACGCGTCCCTTTTACGTGCTTTATTTACAGAGAAAACGTGAACATTTTGCTAAGATTTTGTGCATTAAAATATCTACATTTTACAAACATTTTATGTACTTTACATTAACATTTTGTGTAGTTTTTTTTGTATACATTTTACAGACATTTCATGCACTTTTTTCGCTCACTTTTTAATGCTTAATTTACAGAGAAAACGTGAACATTTTGCTAAGATTTTGTGCATTAAAATATCTACATTTTACAAACATTTTATGTACTTTACATTAACATTTTGTGTAGTTTTTTTGTATCCATTTTACAGACATTTCACATACATTTCATGCAATTTTTTTCGCTCATTTTTTACAGAGATAACATGGAGATTTTATGTTTACGGGTTTACAGAGATTGTTTTCTCGTGTAATTTTTACAGAGAAAGTAAAGAGATTTTACAGACATTTGTTGTTTGTCGCATAAAATCTCTGTAAATTCTACATCAAATTCACAGAGATTTTAGCAAGATTATATACACATTTTATGCGATCTTAGCGGAGAAAATGTGTTAAAATTTACAGACTTTTTACGGAGTTATAAAAACTCTGTGAATGCGCGCATTTACAGAGTTCTTAATTTACAAAGGAAATCTAGACATTTTACAGAGATTTAACCAACTTTTGTGAAGTCTGTAAATGGTTCAAGTTTTCCAGTGAGCTTCGCGAGGTTCTGCGAGCCACGTATTTCTAGAAATGGTTTATTTTCTCTTCGAAAATTGACTTCATATATCTTTCTCTTAGTGTTCTATAAGCATAATTTGGGGCAGTTTCGATCCAACAACCTTAAAATCGCCATTACATAGTTCCTTTAAGTTATAGAACAGAAAACACGTTAAAGGTTGTAACTGGGGGTATTTCGAAACTGAGCACTCTTAAATAATGCAAAAAACACATCTGTTTACCCCTAAAATATAAGAGCACATCATCACGCTTATATGGGGGTCCCCTTGGGATCTCAACTACAACGCACCACCCACACATCCGCCTATCTTGAGCCTCCACATCAGAATGCATGAATTATCTGCAGAAGCAATAAATTATCCTGAACTAACCAACATGCAGAATGGCATCAAAGTTTCCTTGTTTGACTTCATCTTTGAGGAATTGAAGTGACTGACTGTCTGTTCCCATATCCCCATACACAGCTAAGCGGGGACTCCATGTCTCCCCACCCCTCACGGTTTTGAATGTGTACACGTCACTCCAAAAGTTGTCTCCTCCGCAGCGATAATCTGAAAACAAAGCCACACCCCTGTGAACTGGTTGCCCTAACTAAAGACGCCAGTACGCAAGCTCTATAAAGTTGGCAATCTCGTGTTTTCATAAAGGCCCGTTTACACAGGCGATTTTTCGTGCAATTTTTGTCGCACTTGTCGATGCAAATTTTGTCGCGCGCAAGTTGCATCTTCAAATCGCATGTGCAAACGGGCGGCGATTTCAGTGCGATTTGGGCGCGACTTGTCGCGCAATGTCGCAGAGGTTTCGAACATATTCGAAACCTGATGCAACTTGGCAGCGATTTTTGGGAAATCGCAGCA
>JAJGOT010000395.1:297500-507500 GCA_022457155.1 Cladopsammia gracilis | reverse complement strand
TGCAGCTATCTGCCAACTTGCTTTCTGCTACAGAAACTGTCTATGTGGGCCATACATGTATGTGTTTTGGGGGAAATAGTTTAAAACAGGGACGGATCCAGGAATTTCTGAAAGGGGGAGTCTGGGTGCATGCATGCCCCTTTCTGATTTTACCCTCTAAAACGCCACTTCCAACATTCCTGAGACTTGAAAAGCATTTGTTAAGTCAAAAACTTGACAATCAGTCAATCGGTGGAAGTGAAACAACTAGGTATAAAACAATTTTATTCTATTATTTTTAAGAACCATATGGGGGACACAGGTCTGGTAGGGGAGGGGGGTGGATCCAGACTCCCCCGACCCTCCCCCTGGATCCGCCACTGTAAAATACCCTTGTTTGGTGATGAGGACAAGATAGTTGTTGGTGTACCAACTACTCTTGCTTTTTTCTTAGAATAATTAAGCTCAGCCTTTTTTAAATGGTGCTTTAAGCATCCAGCACACTAAGTATTTCCTCATTGACAAATTATCTGTGAAACTGCTAACACAGTAGTACATGGATACCCTCCATTCAGGTGACGAGGCTTACTAATCTCATACTGGCACCAATAAAAGACTTTCTTTACTAGGATGTCATCTGAATTTAAATATGCAAGTTCACTCTGAAACATATGCCTCTTTAATTTTGTTTTAAAATCCAGGGGTGGATACAGTGGAGGGGGGGGTCCTTTAGACCTTCAGTTTTAACAGTTTTCTTTTTAATTGCAACAATGAAAAAAATTTATTGTCCTAGGCAAATACCCGTAGCCCGCCCCCATAAAAAAAATCCTGGAGCCACCTCTGAAATCATTATGACAGTGCTACATCATCAGATAGATGATTTCCAGTTCCTGGTAGGTTGCCTGGGGGAGGGGAGTACTTCCCTTCCGCTGGATGGGGTCGTATTTTCACAACTGGATTGACTATAATGGGGTTACATTTTCAACAGAGTATGGGGTCGCACATTTTTGGGATTTTTGGAGTAAGAAAATTATGGCAATTTCCTTTTTTTTTGTGGGGGGTATTTTTATTCTAGTATGGATTTGGGGGATTAAAAACAAAGTGACAAAGTTTGGATCACAAAGTTTACATTTTCACAAAAGTGACAAATATGGGGTCAATAATTGGCCACAGAATAGACTATTTAATAATTGGATTATGAGCTTGAGATTTCTATCTCGTGATATAGTTGATGAGTTTTTATTGAATAGCAACTGCCATTGACAACTGCACATACTCACTTTCTACAACAGGTTAGATAGTGAGTAGAATAGCCAATAAGAGAACAGCATCCATGATAGAATGCTAGTAGAATTATACTAAAATGGAGTAGGGGCTCTGAGAGGCCAGCAGCAAATACCCTGGCAGTGGAAGTTGATCCAAGCACCCCCCTGGGGTAAAACATTGGCATAAGTTCATATACAAACTTTTACTGACAGGATTTTTGAGGATGAAATATTAACAAGCTTCTTTAAAAATATCTGAAGATGATGATGATTCATCTTGTTATCTGTCTTGAAAGCCTATCATCTCTGCAGAGGCTCAAATGGTGTTTGTGGAAAGGGAGAATCTGTTGAGCGAAGCGAGTGCATGCACAAAGGAACCAAGAAGACAGATGCTGGAGCTCAATCAGTCTTCATGTCTTTTGCATCTGCACACATCTTGTTTATCTAAATCACCCTAATCCCTCTGAGCTGATGAGATGATCTAAAGCCAAAAAAGAAATTATGTTTACAGAAACAGAGAACAGTGGCCTTCAGCAGCCAAATTTTAATACAGTGATAAGAAGTGACATATTTCAATAGCAGTAAAATATATCACTGACTGATTCACCTGCAAGCTTCTTTGACTTTTGGGATACTTGTAGATCTCCCTTGACCTTTGCAATAAAAGTGGAAATGCTCTGCCTGAGCAAAGAAGTCATATGTAGATGCTAAGAGTGATTTTACTTGAAGAGTTGCGCAGAAAGCCACAACACATTTTTCAACATTTCATAAGAGATAATTTTAATTCTCCTTATTCAAAATGTCTGGCTAAGCTTGTACAAAAGGGAAATATTGTACAAGTTTGAAATGTCCAAAAGATGTCGTTAGTGAAGTCAAAGATTTGAGTATTAAAACACCATTGATATGTGGCCGTAAGTAACATTAAATAATTTACATATCATTGTCAGCACCTGCATATAAATCCACCTTCACATTTCAAACAGATTCCTAGAATAGCCCAGAAATTTCTAAATGTAGTCTTAAATTATTATCTATACCTTGACTTCTGGATGCAAAAATCTCGGAATCGGCCAGACTAGCCATAAATTGATGATAAGTTTAAAAGTCAGCTGATGTGTTAAAGCTTATTCAGCGGGTATTCATAAGCCAAAAATCCTCCAACTATCTGATCACGAATCACGACGATTGTTACCATATTCACGACTTGGAAACTGCCGAAAGTTTAACGATAACATCTAACTACTCCTCGCGAAGGATAAACGTCCCACTTCTGAAATGAGACAGCCAGAATCCTGCCTTTTCTTGCACCGTGTTCTTCATATTGAAGGCACGTCCGCCATTTTGAAAAAAACTCTGAGCATGAGCAGAACCAACCGGAAGTCCCAGATTCTAGCCAATCAAATCCTGCGTCCCCAGATCTCCCCAGAGCCCTTTGGCTCTCGTACTCAGGTTCCGGCGGTTAAGAGGGCCAAGCGGCTCTGGGGACGAGAATGGTTCTTGGCTAGCGGAATGTTTCGCGAGCGCGTTGTGTGCCCGCCGCCGTACGCCCGCCGTACGCCCGCCGTACGCCCGCCGAACGCACGCCGTACGCTTTGGGCTAGCTCGCGGGCTCGTATGACTTCGCAAAACATGCGCGTACGACGTCATCAACATCCGGGATCTTTGAGGCTTTGTTTTTCGCTCAAGACAGGGATACTAGTTAAGGGATACTCAGAAGCCGCTTTAGTGGAAAAAGAAGAGCTTTCAGGGATAAAATCTTGCTTCGAGGAACTTCATATTATCAATGCAGGAGCAATGCGGGGAGGTGCCTTGTTTTATTACGGATTTCAGAACCGAAGAAGCGGAGTTTTAACGAATTTCCAAGCAGTCCAGTGCTTTAAGGGTAAAATAAATCACATTTTTCGATGGGCATTTATGTTGATATCAATTTTTGATTGACTTTTCTTTTGAGTTCTCTTAGGTTTTGGAGACATGTTTATGAAACGTGTTCAAATTAAGTCGTGTTGTGATCTTGAATTTCATCGAGGACAGCTCTGCCTTGATGCCCTAGAAATAGTACGTGTTTTGCTTTTAAACATGAATTAATGGCGATTGAATAAAAATTTTTCGAAAGAAGATTGTGTTGTCCGTTTTTATGTCTTTGTTCATTCATTACATAGATTAAAAAGCGATTTTATGTAAACAAAACAAGCGTGTCGCATGCAACAAAGTTGTGGCTTACGGTATTCCGCCAAACGAAACGAAACGAAACGAAACGAAATGAAAAATATGATAAGGAAGCAAAAGCAAAACGGAACGATGAAAGAATTATTCTCTCTCTTCAAAAACTGTCCTCGCTAGATGGCGGCGGATTGGTAATCGACGAAACAAGGTTCGCAAACTATTTAGTCGTGCTTGGCTCTGAGCCAAGTGCACGACATAAAATGGGCTGCAAAATTAAAGTGAAAAAGTTCAGTGTTTCAAGTGGTTTATAGCCTGAGGCGAAGTGTTAGTGACGTCATATCAGTCGATGTAGCAACTTCAAGCTCATGGATGATTGGATTTATTTACAACATAAGAAAAAGGAAAATGACGTAAGTAAAAGGAACTTACATTATTGCCGGGTTTGGCGAAAGTTCCATTCGATAACGATTTCGTTTTCTTTCTTTTCGAGCAACTGCAGCTAAATGGTAGTAATATAAAAGTTGAAGTTGACCTTCCATGCACGAGTGATTGCGAACAGTGTAGTAACGTTCGTGACTAAAGCACGACTTCACTACTCGAAGAGTTGTTGTTCTTGTTTTATAAGCGCTCTGCCTTCGAAAATTATCTCGTTAGATAAAGTAAATACTGCTTTATAGATGCTGCAAGAAATTTGCCCTCTCTTCGAAAACTGTTCTCGCTAGATTCCTTTGTTTCGCAAAATACCAATGGTGGTCGATTGGTAATCGACGAAACAAGGCTCGCAAACTATTTTTATAAGCTCTCTGCCTTCAAAAATTATCTTGTTAGATAAAGTAAATACTGCTTTATAGATGCGACACGAAATTTGCCCTCCCTTGGAAAACTGTTCTCGCTAGATCCCTTGTTTCGCAAAATACCAATGGCGGCCGATTGTTAATCGACGAAACAAGGCTCGCAAACTATTTTTATAAGCGCTCTGCCTTCGAAAATTATCTTGTTAGATAAAGTAAATACTGTCTTATAGATGCGACAAGAAATTTGCCCTCCCTTGGAAAACTGTTCTCGCTAGATCCGTGTAAATCGGCCCTAAGCACGTTTTAAGCATGTCGCATGCGACAAAGTTGTACCGTGTTAATCGGCTCTTACGTTCCTGCTTAGTGAAACAGTTGAAACCAGGCTTCAACACTATTGCACCCTTCATATTCTCATTGGCACGAACCACGACTTCATAACCCACGACACCGACTCCCGTGCGGTCTCGTACCTCAAACGGTAAGAGCGACGGAAGATTTAATCTGGAGGTCGTGGGTTCGAATCCCACCGAGGTTAAATAATTTTTTCTTTTCCTCATGTGGTCCTTACTAGGGCTAACGCTCAGGGTTGTTCGCAGCACTAAAATTTGCCACAGAGTTAATTATCTGATTTTGTGTTTTCAGCATTTTAGGCGAACAGCTGAAGTTGGTAAAATACCGTTGTATTGCAGTTAACTGCAGACCATCTGTCATCTTACGCCATCAATGAATGTCCACAATCCCTACTCCCCAGTGCTTCATTTGTCGCAGCCAGGAATTTCTCTGCTACGTACATCCACACATTAATCATTACTGGATAATATTTTGGTCTTCTTACCTGTGATTGCCAGACTAATCTGTTGCGGTTTCTTCGCAAGCACTTGTTTATCATGACCTGTTTCATAATAGTAGATAACGAATGAAACTGAGGTAATTAAAAACGCTACTGAAGCCGTCAGAAGGGGGAGGGAGACCATGACTGAAGGAAGCTCGAGAATGGTTATGAAGAACTATAATAGAGCTGCTGCATGGGTTTCTCCGACGAAATAGAAGTCGCGACGATTGTCATTGATAAATCAGCTAAGGAACTGAAGCGAAACAAATAATAACAACAAAAAACTCGACGAAGCCCGACGATCATTTGTGTACAAAACAAAGGACGAAATGGAAGCCTGTTGTTAATCCAAGTCATTAACATTAACATTAACATTAACATTAACATTAACATTACATTTTTTTTGGCAATCAAAAAGTGAGCCAAGATGAATCAGACGGATAAGATAGAATGTAAGCGTTTTTCTTTGTGTCCAGTTATGCTATAGACGGCAACGGATTTTGGGGAGTTTTGCCTTTATTTTGTTGGGTTGTTTTTATGGTCCTATACAATCTTGGTACGGATTGCTGCCTTCGAAATAAGTATTGTTCACAGCATACGAATACATTTTAATTTTACAGCGCTTTATTGTGACAAGCATTTTAGGAATTTTTTCTGAAACACAATTGGGCGAATTAAACATCTTTAGTTTCATCGCGAATGAAACGTGTTTCACTATGGACGAGTTCACATCATGATCGGGCACCCTGACATTTTTAACTTTTTAGTTATTTCAGGGTGCTGGTACCCTTTAATTATTATATTTATATTTAATTAATCCTTGTAATTTATTTATTTAAACATCTCTACTAAGCCAGACGAAACACGTTAGCGCAAACGTCGTCTCCTTACTAAACACTGCGTTTCTCTTCGTTCCTGAAGGGCTTGACAAGTGAGATTAAAGGGGCTATGTCGCGAGGATGGTGGGTGAGTACTGGGTACTAACAACTTGAAAAAAAAAACGTCCGGTGGCTTTTTATCAAGTGGCAGCCATTACTGTCGAATTCGCTGCAATCCGTTCCATCCCGTCGTATTGCGTGGAAGGATAGATCTCAAGTTTACAAATGAGTCAGAGTATTTACTTGGCTAGATTTTTAGTAAATTATTTCTGCGATTTGTTAGTCGTACCTTTGAAAAATTCGATGTCTTCCAGTAGTGGTGGAAGTTGGGGAGGAATTTAAAAGCGAAATCGATCGTGTGGTTGTTTACCTCGCGTGGTTCGACACGAGTGCAAGCGCGATAAAACTTGCCGCGATCCGGGAGGGAACAATAGAAATTTTACATGTGTGACGTCAGGTGACGTCACATGACAGGAACTCATTGCGCAGACTCACCTTGCGACATAGCCCCTTTAAGCCACAAAATCATGCAACAGCAAGTTCGAATCCACCTTTTTTCGGTTCATATGTGTAATGATAAAGATTTTATGCGAGCTTATGCCGTCTGTTCCGTAAAACAGCATAAACCACAGAAGAGATGGTTTACAAGGACAGGTTGTCGCCACAACCGGAATGCATAAAGTATTCAGTACTTCAGAAGAAAGAAACTACACTTTGATCATAATCCTGTTTTATTCATTTTTTAGCATAAAAAGAGTGAAAAAAAAAATAGAATGAAATATTACAATATGTCAAAAGCATTCAGAAACGGATGACGGACAAATTACAATGTGACTTTGACATCGCCTTACGATCTACAATCATAGTCAGAAGTGTTGTAGTCTGTTCCGGGCTCCGAGATAGTGGGGAACGCGCGAAGTAAAAAAGAAAAGGGAAACAATCGCGGGGGAACTGGGGAGAGGGCGGTCGGCGGAGCCTGTAAACATTTCTTATTCTCCCCAGTTCCCCCGCGATGTTTCCCCTTTTTTACTTTGCGCGTTCCCCACTATCTCGGAAACTGGAAGAGGCTAGAAGTGTTGATTAGATATTTGGAAAGGGCATGACGAAAAATGCCCGCTTGCCAAAAATAAGCATCTTATTTTAACTTGGGGGTGAGATATTGACCCCCTTATGCTCCGATGACTCCATACAAACCCTACTAATTTTGCCTTGGTTCATTACGTAATGAACCAAGGCAAAATTAGTAGGGTTTGTATGGAGTCATCGGAGCATAAAGGGGTCAATATCTCACCCCCAAGTTGCAATAAGATGCTGATTTTTGGCAAGCGGGCATTTTTCATCACGCCCTTTCCAAATATCTAATGAAATCCCATAATTTCCCAAATTTCAATTTTTGTGACGTCATACTTCGGTACTCTATTCAGCACATAATGATACTATTCATATTTACAATTTTCCCAACTACTTCTGTCTGCAATTGTAGTTAACACAACCACGGCACTTTTAGCCCGAACAAAAAAGCTTGCGAGTTTGCCCTGCGAAGGCGTGAGTCAATTAGGAGTCAGTGCAGTAGTGTAGCAGCTCAGACCTTACGAGAGCTGCTACATGACCCCAGTCAGTGAAGGAAATGTACTGTTCTCTCACACTTCTCTTGCCGTTTCATAACTCGCATATGAAATGACACTCATAAACAGTAGAGTAGCCTACACGTAGGCTAGGAAAATATAGGCACAAGCGGTCATTTTCCAATTTGAAAATCCCGCGTTAATTCAACCACTCCGTTAAAACGATGTCATTTTTTATGGCCATTCAGTGGTCGTATATCAACGGGAATATTCTGTGGAAAGGCCTAGTCAGACGTCGCGCTTCAGCCGCCATTTTTGTTTCATTCTTGCCCCCAGAGCCCACGGTCAGCGCACTGGAATTAAACCCCTAAAAATATACATTTTTCATAATTTATGAATTGAGTTCGACACGGCAGTGGCAACACATTTGAAACCAAGCCACACTACTGCCGTAGAATTTAATTGCCGTGTCGAACTATATTCAAGTTGCCTCACTGCCGTTTTAATTTATTTAATTTATTTATTAATTTATTAATTTATTTAATTTATTTATTAATTAAATCCATTTTGAAATCACTGGTGATCCTTGGAATCTGATTGGTCCAAAATGGTGCAATTTATTTCCAAATTGCACCATTTTGGACTCTAAATCGCATCATTTTAAAATGGTGCAATTTATTTCCAAATTGCACCATTTTGGACTCTAAATCGCATCATTTTAAAATGGTGCAATTTATTTCCAAATTGCACCATTTGAAATCACTGGTGATCCTCTTATTACAATATTACACTTTTTTGTGCAATATTGGGGGATTTCAAAATGGATGTAATTAAGTGGTAATTGAACTTCGTGTCGTGCAATTTTGGTCCGAAATCATACTTGTGATTTCAAATCAAACTCGCGCTACCGCGCTCGTTTGATTTTGAAATCACGCGTATGATTTCAGACCAAATTGCACTCCACTCAGTTCAATTACCAATATTAATTAATTTATTAATTTATTAATTTATTTTTTTTAATTTATTTATTTTTTATTTATTTAATTCCTGAATTTAGTTCGGCACGGCAGAAACACGACGTCTGAACTGGGCCTAAGTTGTACATTGTCTTTGTCTCTCTAAATTTCTAATATCGCGCTAGAGAAAAAGAGCGTTTGGAATAGACCAATTTCGATATATTAAATTTCATACGTGGCTCCGACGCTTGGGGGAATAAAACAAAAGAAACGAATAATTCAACGCTGAACCTCAATGTGATTTGTTTTGTTTTATTCCCCCAAGCGTATTCACGAGGGAACGCACGGCGGTATAGCACTAAAGCCCCTAAGCTAATCAACTGCATATCTCTGGCTGGTTGTCATTTTGTCTTGATTTCAATAGTTAATTTTTCTTTTAACCCAAGCTTCTGGTCCATGTACGTCCTTGATTACCCATACTTTGTCAATTACCTTTCCTCCCTGGTTAAAAACAAAAAAAGATCTAATGTCAGTCAAGCTTTCGTTAACAGGCAGGAGGAAAAAACAAGTTGATACGGGGAAGCGCAGAGATCTGAAAATTGTCTTTGAAACTTTCAATTGAATGGTCACACTGTGGGATTCCATCTACAGACTCAAAAGTTGGAACCACTTTGTACAGCATAATAAACAGCACCACAGGAAAGTATTGCTCATTAGCTTTCATTTGAAGGGTCACACTTAAAAATTTCTTCCATAGAGTCAAAAGTTTGAACCACTTTGTACAGCATGATAAATAGTACCACAGGAAAGTACTGCTCAGTAGCTTTCATTTGAATTGTCACACTATAGGATTTCATCCACAGACTCAAAAGGTAGAACCACCTTGTACAGCATAATAAACAGCACCACTGGAAAGTACTGCTCAATAGCTTTCATTTGAATGCTCACAGTTTAGAATTTCATCTACAGACTCTTAAGCTTGGCTCCCACTAGCGACGTAAGCGGAAGCGGAATCGGAATCGCAAGAACGTTACGATCTAGTGGAAATAAAAACGACGGAAGCGACGGAAGCGACGGAAGCGACGGAAGCGACGGAAGCGACGGAAGCAGAAGCGGAATCGTAAGAAAAAGGAAACCTTCTGATCCTTCCGATTCCGATTCCGTCGAGCTTCCGATTCCGATTGCGACTCCGTTGCTTCCGACTCCGACTCCACTTCCGATTACGTCGCTAGTGGGAACCAACCCTTAGGAGGCAGCGTGGTCGAGTGGCTTGGGTGCCGGACTTGAAATCCGGAGGTCCCGAGTTCAAGTCTCGCACTGACCACGAGCTGGAATTGTTTCACGGTAGACTCGAGTTCAACTCCTCGGCCACGCTTGTGAAATAGCCAACTGGTCTGCCTCCTGCCAGTTGGGATTTTAAAATGTTATGTTCAATTAACAATATTTGTTTCCATATTTTTGAGTGGCGTGTCGGTAATTAGCTGAATAGCTAAGTGCTCGTCCATTATAAACAAAAACTTTATTCTCTTGATATTTTCACAACTTCTGCCCACTATTTAGGGAAAGGAAAGGAAAGGCAGGGCTTCAAGTGGCCTCCTGCCAAATTATAGGGCTAAATATAGGGTCTTTTTTTCAAAAATATAGGGAGAATATAGGGAATAGGAAAAAAATATAGGAACAGTATAGGGATTTTTTGAAGCATTTACAAGTGATATACAGCAAAAAATTAACATTTTTATTAAAACAAATACAATGGCCTCCTCCATGCCCCTCATAGCCATTACTAACCATCACACTTAAAGCAGAAGATATTTAACACAAAGTTGGAAACAAACTCAAATTTAACATTCTTGACATTCAGTCCAAAAAACAGCAATCAGTGTAAAATCATGTCCTCAACATTCAATGAGTGTCGTTTTACTGTTCTTGACAGATAAATGTTTTGAATAGCATTCCAGGGGTCTCTTCTGGTTTGTGTCTGTTCAGTTCTCCTATTTGAACACTGTTTGGTTTGTTCCACTGCATGTTCCACCTTCTTCTTAGCAACTTCAAGCAGCCCTTGAGCTATAGCAGCCTCGTTGACGTTTTTGTTCATAACCAATCCAAACCATCACAATAAAACACAAGATATTCAACACAAAGTTGGAAACAAACTCAAATTTAACATTTAGATTCTTGACATTCAGGCTCAAAAAAAACGGCAATAAGTGCACATCATGTCCTCAACATTCAGTGAGTGTCCTTTCGCTTCTTGACAGATACATGTTTGGAATAGCCTTACAGGAGTCTCTTCTTGTTTTTGTCTATTTCATTTCTCTTATTTGAACACTGTTGGGTTTGCTCCATTGCATGTTCCATCATCTTCTTAGCAACTTCAAGTGGCCCTTGAGCTAGCTATACCAGCCTCGTTGGAAGCCTTTTTGTTCTTAATTGCCTGTGAAAGCATTTCATTTGCTTCTTTATAGTGTTTTAGCCGTTTGCAGCTCACTGTCCTTCTGGTCTTCCGACTTCATCAGTTCTTTTTCTCTCTCAGACAAGTTCAGTCTGCTTCATTCCAACTTGCTTCCCTTTCTCTCTCTTTCTCAGCATCCCTCAGCCTTTCTTTCTCTGCATCTTGAATGCTCGTTTTCTTTGTCAGATCTTCTTTTTCACCACTGAGCCTTTTTGAAGAAGTCCTTTGGTGATGTGAACATTCGGTGGCTCTCCGCACTTCTTCACATGATCTTTGACAGAACACAGACGATTTATTGTCAAGTATCCAAGAGAAGCCCTGTCTGGAGTTACTGTCTTCTTGTTTGCAGAAAGACTTTGTTCTACATCTGCAATGTCATGAGTTTCTGAAGAACAGGATACTTAAATTCACCTTGCTGAGATTTCTCTTGTTAGACATCTGCTCAGTAATGGTCAACCCTACGCGTGCTACTGTCTGCATCAACATCCCCTGCCTTGTGCACCTTCCACTCATCTGTAACCAAAGCAACTTCCTCATCTGATATTGTTGGCATCATGACTGCTAGTCTACGAAAAGCTTGCGTGCCATGCTCACTATCTATGAGAAGTGGATGTAGGAAAGAGACATCTCTTAAAAGCTTGTTGTCTATTGATAGATGGCCAATCAGAACTGTTTCATAGAAACTGTTTAATACCATGAAGAGCTTTCTTCTGTTGGTCACTAGACAGCTTAGACAGGGCAGAGCGAGTTTTCTCTCCCACTTCCATCTGAGAAATGGACAGTTGGTTGTCTGGCTTGGAATAGTCTACTGTCAGCAGGCGCTTCCCTCTTTGTTTTTCAGGGTTTGACTATTGAGGAAGCGACCCATAAGGGACTTCAGAAGCTCATACATTGTATCACACGGTAAGTGAGTCAGTGGCCCTTCACTCTGGAAGAATTATAGAAACTTCTTAAAAATTGGTTACACAGATAGTAGAAAAGCCAGTTGAGCTGGGAAGGACTTCTTTTGTAACTTTCTACAGATATGATTGTACCGCTCATTCTTCTCCAAGGTCTTGAAAGTCTTCTCCTGTGTAGCTAGCTTTGGCAATTCTTCAGAGAAGTATTTCTTGATTGCTTCCCAGTTCTTGACAATTCTGTCTAATGCTGGAATAAGGGTAAGCCACCTGCATTGTACATGCCAGATGAATAGCTCATCATCAAGCCCCAGATTATTCAACACGTGGATGTAATCTTCTCTACGAGGTGAGCTCTTCAACCAATAGAAAAGATCTATGGCTAGTTTCTCAGATGCCTCTCCATATGCATCAATGCATGCATGGAAACATGCACAACATGAATGTTGCAAGAGATGAATGGCAAAAGACCTGCAGGGAGTACTTCATCTAAGAGTAAGTTATTGACTGTACTCCATGTGGTTTTGTTGACATTTGGTCCATCTGATGCCAAACTTACTAAGACTGAGAGAGGCAGCTGGTAGCCCCTATTCCTGGAGTATGTTGACAATTTTCTTTGCAACATCATCATAATGGCATGCCCAAGGATTGGTGTCTGCAAGAATCTTACACTGATCTCATTTTTCTCTTGAGGTAGTTCATTGGTGACAAATATTGGTACATTAAATAGCAGCTACACATACTGAACTTACTAGTTAACTCTTTGATTGACCCAGGAAGTTCACTGCCTTTGTTACATCCACCAGTACAAAGTTCATGAGCTTAGCAATAATTTTTTTTCCTTTTTTATTCTAAATAAAATTATAGGGATTATAGGACATTTTTTAACTATATAGGGAGATATAGGGAAATTGAAAAAATATAGGAAATATAGGAAATATAGGGACACTTGAAGCCCTGGAAAGGAGAATTTGTATTTTAATATCGGGGATTACAGTTATAAAAAGAAAATGGGCAAGAATCGGTAAACAGCTATCCGGAAGATTCAATGTCTTACCAGATCCACACTGACTTGGTCCATGTAGATGTGTGTGTTGTTGTAAATGGTCATTCGTGTGTAGCCGTAATCCTCTGAACGGTATGCAGTCCAGGGAGGATAGTCCTTTTCGAATGGATCATGGTCTTCCGAACATCCCTGGAACAAAAATATGAGGCTGTAACACGGACCAAAAAAAAAAAGGGCTGGAAAGGGCTGCAGCAACACTGTATCTATCCCGGTCTGCCATTGACTGGCACCATGCAGATTGTGCTTTAGGATTAATAATAATAATAATAAAATAAAGCATGTTTGAGCAGAAATGTTCTCCCGTAGTTAATGACATACCGCTGATCCAGTGGTGATGTGAACGGGGGCGCACGGGTTGGTGTATGGTTCATCCTTGGACCCATTGCAAACCTTTGAGAAAAATAAAACAAAGATGCTACAGATCTATTAGGTGCTGTTATACGCAACAATTTTTTTTGTGCAACCTGTGTCTCGCAAAAAAACAAAAAACAATTGTTGCAAGTTGCATGTACGATTTTTACCTCCTCAAGCAACTGAATTTCTTTTTTAAGTTGCACCAAAAGTTGAATCGTTTTCTACTTTCTGCATCAAATTTCTTCAAGTTGCACAACAAAACTACGTGTAACATGGCTCTTGCAAATTGTTTCGCCACACTCCTTAAGTCAACCAATCACAGCCCAGCATGCATATGACGTTTTACTGACAAATCCGGCGAAATTTTCAACTTACGTAATCCAGTTTCTTTTCCGCGAGACAAGTTACATGGCAATTGTAATGTGTGACTGCAAATTGCAACAACTTTTTTAGCGACACAAGTTGCACGAAAAACGTTTCACGATTAACAGTACTTTTGCAAATTGCAAGATTCGAGTACTATATATTAACGCTCCATCCGTGTTTCAAAGTTGTTTCAAAGTCGTGGCAAAATGTGGAATCATGCCTACGATTTTGCTTAAGTAATGCTCCACATAAGAACGATAGCAAACTTCATTGTTCTGCGGCAATGGCTCTTTCCCACATAGAACATCTTTGATTTCAGGAATACAGGAGGAGCTGATGGTTAATAATTATATTTCATTATAAAAATAAAGAAAATCCATTTTCGTCAATTAAATTTTAAGAAATGTTCGTGCTTAACCAATCAGAATAGCAGAAGATAATAGCAAATAATTTTGCTTCTTTGATGAAGTTCCCCAAATACAATATCTTTTAAAAATTGCATGTTGTGCGATTGGGTCTCAAATTACTTGAGACCTTAAAAAAAATAGGCAAAATGCACCTTGAACCTTAACTTTTTAGCGGTTTTTGAGTCTAGGCCAATGAGATCACTAGGTTGTAACAACGAAAAAAGTTGACATTCCAACGTGCATTGCCGTTCAGCGCTATCCTTCTTATGCGGATCATTACTTAAAATGTATTTATCAAGGTACCGATCCCCGAAGTTAAGGATAGTAAAAGGCAAGTAACGAAGCTTGTAACTTTCGAAACATTATAACAGTGCAGTTTTCACTTAACTATTGTAAAACCAAAACCAAAACCAAAGTAATTACTCTGGCCAATCACAACAGACGCAGACAATCCAATGAAAGAATCAGACCTCGAGGCAAATACATGTAGTTGTAGCATTAGATCCCATCCGCCTATACCACCTCGGACACTTATTGAGAATTATATAACGTAATGTCGACACTCGGACTACATTTTCAATAAATGTTTAAGTGTAAAAAAGAAAATCTAAAATCCCCACTCAGGATTGAACCCGTGACCTCAGCTAGGCTTAGGCCTACACAGCCTACCGTACCACAGTACCACCAAGCTTCTCGAGTTGTTTAGGCCTAAATTTAACTATATAAACAGCTAACCCTAATAACCTCAACTGAAAGCTAACCAGTTACTCCGTTATATAAGTCTCAATAAGGTTTCCGCGGATGGGATCTAATGCTAACCGTAGTTGACGCCAAGCGCGGGAAAACGCATGCGAACAAGTTACGATTGGTTTTGGTTTTACTTCTGATTGGTTGAGAAAGCGGCGCGGGATATTTTATCCAATCACGCAGTGTGGAAAGGCAAAACCAAAGCAATCGCGAAATTAGTTTTGACACTCAATTGAAATACCCTATAACTTACCTGTCGGTTGTACAGAGGCAGAAGTCGTTCATAAGAGTGTTCATGGGCCCAGAGGGATATATCAACACCTGAGGATACGAACAGTGATTATCACTACTGTTACACGTATGGGAGGGGGGAGGGGGAGGGGGGGAGGGGGAGGGTGGGGTGGGTTAAGACAGGGGGGTGCGATGTGCGATTTCCGCTTCCCGTACACTCAACTTCCGGCCCACCCTTTCAATACACACTTACGACATAAGCATGTGAGTGTGGCCTAGGGGCCGCATCGCAGTTAAAATGGCAGAAGCCCAGCCTACTACTTCGACAAAAAATAACATTCACAAATGCTGCGCCGCTGCGCTTTGTAATGATCGTTCCCATAATAGGAAAGACTTGACGTTTCATGCATTTCCGAAGGATCTTTGCCGAAGGTTAGTTTCTTCAACGTCCATTTTCCAATGTCACTTTCATTTACTATAACTGCTCCAGGAATATCTTCTGGGCTAATTTTTAATCTCTAAATCACAAACCGCTCTTATTTCCGCCGCAACATTTACTTTTTTGAAGTTTGCGGGAAATTTGGTGGCCCTTAGGCCTCGCTTTTATGCTTACGTCGTAAGTGTGTATGGTGCAGTTTCTGTCTTTGCGGTTTTTCTACTGCAAAACGTTACAAAATGCTGGGAATCCTGCTTTCCGCTCTCTCTTTTCCCACCTCTCATAATCTTCTCGCGCCTCCCCTCCCCCATGATATGATGCACAAGGAAAATGCCCCGCACTGGACCGTGATTTCTTTTATACGCTCCCCAAGTGTGATTAACGATGAAGAAAATAGAGCGGTAACATCTCTTGTCGAGAATTTTACAGTGCTGTGAAATGCGATCTGTTAAACTAAATAGCCGTGGATTTCCATAATAATTCTAGGTACATGTACAAGTATAAAGCGGCTACCATCGACACAAACAGTGCACAAAGTCGGATTTAAATCGAATAAAAAGAGCCATCTCGCGGGAAGCGTTGATCTCTTCTCTCGCCGCTAATAATATTCCGCTAGCGCTGCGATTTTACATTTTAAAACATTTCGTTAATACGTGATCAATACCGGCGAATTATTATGATGCAAAAATACAAAAACGGTAGTTTTTCATGTAAATTCTGAACCTTTTAAAGTTTGCAACTGCACCATATTAAAAAACGTAAGCGTTTAATATCGTAAAAAGAAGAATGCTAAGTATCGGCGTAACTTAATTAAGATCGTCTGTGAACAACACGATGGAAGAGAGTTTACTGCTTTGCACAAACAATTCTATTAATTATATTGAATTTCTGTTTGGTACGCAAAAGCTTGGAGTTTTGTTTGATGTACTGAGACCCTTATATAAAACTGTAAATCACCGGTTATCCGGCGATCCGAAAACTAATCATCTATTAGTTTAAAGTTGACATAATTTGCTATCGAAATAATTATTATAAAAATTGCGTGGTGAAAACGACAAGTTTGTTAAAAAAAAAAATCATTTTTGTGTTTGTACGTGTTTCCCTGAGGGCTAGTTAAAATAAAATAACTTTAGAAACATGTACAAGTCCAAAGCGGCTACCATCGACACAAACAGTGCACAAAGTCGGATTTAAATCGAATAAAAAGAGCCATATCGCGGGAAGCGAAGATCTCTTCTCTCGCCGCTAATAATATTCCGCTAGCGCTGCGACATTTGCGACAAAATTTTACATTTTAAAACATTTCGTTAATACGTGATCAATACCGGCGAATTATTTTTGATGCAAAAATATAAAAACGGTAATTTTTCATGTACATTCAGAACCTTTCAAAGTTTGCAACTGCATCATATTAAAAAAAAAAACGTAAGCGTTTAATATCGCGAAGAAAGTGTCGGCGTAACTTAATTAAGATAATCTGTGAACAACATGGTAGAAGAGAGTTTGCTGCTTTGCACAAACAATTCTATTAATTATATTGAATTCCTGTTTGGTACGCAAAAGTTTGGAGTTTGTTTGACGTGCTGAGACCCTTATATAAAACTGTAAATCACCGGTTATCCTGCGATCCGAAAACTAATCATTTAATTTAAAGTTGACAAAATTTGGTATCGAAATAATAATTATAAAAATTGTGTGGTGAAAACGACAACTTTGTTAATTTTTTTTTCTTTTTGTGTTTGTACGTGTTTCTCTGAGTGCTAGTTAAAATAAAATAACTCTAGGTACATGTACAAGTCCAAAGCGGCTACCATCGACACAAACAGTGCACAAAGTCGGATTTAAATCGAATAAAAAGAGCCATCTCGCGGGAAGCGATGATCTCTTCTCTCGCCGCTTATGATATTACGCTAGCGCTGCGAGATTTGCGACAAAATGTTACATTTTAAAACATTTCGTTAATACGCGATCAATACCGGCGAATTATTTATGATGCAAAAATATAAAAACGGTAATTTCCCATGTAAATTCTGAATCTTTTAAAGTTTGCAACTACATCATATTAAAAAAAAAACGTAAGCGTTTAATATCGCGAAGAAAGAATGCTAAGTATCGGCGTAACTTAATTAAGATTATCTGAGAACAACACGGTAGAAGTGAGTTTGCTGCTTTGCACAAACAATTCTATTAATTATATTGAATTCCTGTTTGGTACGCAAAAGTTTGGAGTTTGTTTGACGTGCTGAGACCCTTATATAAAACTGTAAATCACCGGTTATCCTGCGATCCGAAAACTAATCATTTAATTTAAAGTTGACAAAATTTGCTATCGAAATAATAATTATAAAAATTGTGTGGTGAAAACGACAACTATGTTAAAAAAATATTTTTTGTGTTCGTATGTGTTTCCCTGAGTGCTTGTTAAAATAAAATAACTTTAGAAACATGAACAAGTCCAAAGCGGCTACCATCGACACAAACAGTGCACAAAGTCGGATTTAAATTGAATAAAAAGAGCCATATCGCGGGAAGCGAAGATCTCTTCTCTCGCCGCTGGTGGTGAAAACGACAACTATGTTAAAAAAATATTTTTTGTGTTGGTGCTTGTTTCCCTGAGTGCTTGTTAAAATTCACGACACTCAGAATGGTTACAGACATTTAAAAACTACAGACGAAAGGAAAACAGAATTAAGTTTAATTGGGGAAAACACCGTTCCCATTATCACTGTTACAGAGATTTTAACGAGTTAGATAGAACCATAAGAAAATCAGCAAGTCTTTCAATTTTTAAGAAGCATCTTTTTTCTGCTTTCCATAATTATTTTTTTTTTTATGTTAATTGTTAATCTTTGTGTATTTTGTACATATTTTAATATCTTGATTTTAGTTTAAATTTTTAAAATTTTTATATTTTAATTGTATCTTGTAATAATGATTTATATTTAGGACCTCTATGAAAACCACAGTTTGTGATGGAGTTTCCTAATAAAAGATTGTTATTATTAAGACGGTAGTTTAGTTTCTGAAATAGTATCGATGAGACGTCAGTTTTGCTCTGCATGGGGCCCCTTTAGCGCAATATTTTCTAAATTGCTTTTTTTTTGCTATGTTTAATTAAAAGCAAGAAAAAAAAGGCTTAAAAACATTTTTTACGAAACTGTCAACAAAAGAGGGGGTATGGTGAAAAAAATCGAGCCTTGATATAAAAAGCGTATAGTCGCGACACTGCATAGGTCGGGGCCACTAAAAACCAACTTCATTTACGTAATGCAGTTGACATGTTTGACTCTCAACAGAGACAGAAAGACTGATGGCGGAAAAATAAGGACAACATAAGGAATGAACATTGGTTGGCTAGGTAATTTATGCTCATGTGGTTAATGAAAACATTTCAAGTTATTGATCAGAAAGTGGCACGACATCTTAAAGTTCTTTTGTCTTGTTTAAGCCAGCTGCTTGTTATAACATTTATAACAGACATTGGCATATTAAAATATTAATTCATAAAGAGATATACCAAATTCAATAAAGGCTGCTTTGGCAATTGGTCATTGGTAAATTGGGCATTGGCATACGGAACACAATACAATGCTTTGCTTGAGTGACCGCCAAAAAATAGCTTCCCAATGCCAATTACCAATGACCAAAGCAACCTTTATTGAATTAGGTATATATCTGAAGTACGAACATTTATACTGCAGTAAAATGGCGACGAAAAATCTCACTGGCGATGGAAACCTGGAAACCATACAAGAACTGTTTTGCTCAGCAGAATTGACTGCAGAATTATACAATCAATTGATATGTCTTTCAGTGCTCAACATCGTTTTATCCATCACTGCATTTCTGGGGAACGCACTGATCTTAGCTGCTCTTAACAAGGAGACGTCCCTTCATCCGCCATCAAAACTTCTGTTTCGTAACTTAGCGGCAACTGATCTTTGTGTTGGCGTTGTGTCAGAGCCTGTTGGTGTTACCTATTGGATATCTGTGATAAAGGAACGCTGGGATATTTGTCGTACTGCGTTATCCGCAAGTTTTATCACGAGCTTTATTCTGTGTTCGGTGTCTTTGTTGACAATGACTGCAATAAGCGTGGATAGACTGCTCGCCCTACTATCGGGGTTGAGACACAGGCATAATGTAGCTTTAAAGCGAAAATATGTAATAAGTGTAACCGTTTTCTGGGTTGTGTCCATTGTCGGGTCAACGTTGTACTTTTGGAATTACCAAATAACTTTATGGTATAGCTATATAGGACTAGCAGCGTGTTTAGTGATTTCAGTCTTCTCTTATAGCAAGATTTTTTTCACTCTTCGTCATCACCGACCACAAGTGCATGTTCACCACGAACAACCGGGTCAAACACGTCCACTTAATTTAGCGCGATACAAGAAAGCAGTCTCCACTGCACTGTGGCTGCAGTTGACATTGCTTGCTTGTTTTCTGCCATATGGCATGTTGGCGAGCGTCTGGAACAAGAGTTTACACCTCTTTTCCGCACGGTATTTTGCAGTAACTTTAGTTTACTTAAACTCGTCACTAAACCCGTTCCTCTTTTGCTGGAAGATCAGAGAAGTGAGGCAAGCAGTGAAGGAAACAATCGGGAAATTTTTCTGTTCATCGAGTTAATTCTCACAAAGCATTAATTTTAATTTATGCCTAAAAAATTATGCCTGAGGGCCTCGACAGATTAGACCAACTGTTATCAAAAGTGGAGTGAATTCACCGACAGCCGACGTCGCTGATGGGGAGGAGGGTTGGGGAAAAACAACCCGAACGCTCTAATGAGCCAATGTCGAAATAAGAGAGGGCAGATTTAGTGATGTGATTCAGTGATAGGGCGTAAGGCACGTGCAGTGAGTTCTAGCAGTGAAATCGAATAACTAAGACATTTTCAAACGATAATAATTATTTAGTTCACGATCATAAAAAGTTGTCGATAATAAAAAAGCCAATCGGTGAAGTAAGTTATCGATAACAAACTAAAACAATTAGTTGTCGCCAGCCAAACATTTTTTATTCTCAAAAGGAAAATTGCTTTAGTTGTCGATAACAAACGCGAGGTTTATCGCCCGCCGACAATTTGTGAGACAGTTGTCGACACAGATTTAGTGAATGTGTAGCCGCGCAGCGAGCACTGGAAACAATGTAGACATGCGCAGAGAATGTTAGTTACAAAGCTCTCCCGAAAATATAGTATCGATAATTTTGGCCTCAAGTGTGGGGAAAAGCTGTATCGAACACTAATAGTGGTTGACTCATTTTAGTTGTCGAATACTATAAACTGATTTCAATTTTGAGGCGTCAATACTGCATTATATTGACGGCTAGTTGGGAGAAAATATATTCCGTACTGGGCTCCGTCGCTTCGCGACTCCGCCCAATACGGAATATATTTTCTCTCAACACCATCAATATAATGCAGTATTGACGCCTCGAAATCGAAATTAGTTTTGTATCACGATTAAACATTGTCCATATCGAAAATAAATAAAAACAAATCATCTTGTGTATGATCTACTGCCGAATTCTTACTACCTGCGCGACAGTGTACGCGTAAAAGATAAAAAATTGGCAAGTTATTTCAAGCTGTTCTTCGTAGTTTTCCTCTAAATGGCTTAATTCTTGATATAAAAACAAAGAAAATGGACTATGGCGTATTCAACAGCATAGACAGCGATGAAGATGAAATGTTGGAGCTTCCAAATTTTGATGTCGGGCCGCAAAACAGCAATTCAGAGTCTCCGTGGTCACTTCGATCCGTTCGCAATCTCGGAGCTCACAGGTCACGCCAATCCCACGTCCATGCAATCGTACAGCCATAATTCCAGGGAACGGGAAATGTTTTAGAAGCTCTCAGAAGATTCTTGCACAAATAACTTCAGCAGCACATCGACCACTGTTGATGCAAGAAATTTACAGCAACGACAGGTGTTTTCAAATCTGTTTAATCTTTCAACGCTGAACTCTTGCCAGGTTAACATTAATTTCCAAAATGGCAAGTGACTTTCCATTTCATTAACTCGGATGGGGTTACTCCACTGTATGTCCTGAGTTTTTTTTAACATTTATAAGAGGGAGTTGTAATTGATTTTGTTTTTTAAAACGTTTGAACATTCGAAAGGTCGCAATCGTCATTTGAAAATATTCACGCTGCCGTCTCGAAGTTACCCAATCAGAGAGCGTGAATTTAATTGACGGGCACGCCTCCTGGCAAAGTTGAACATGACGAACGTACATGTAAACTTGTCCTTTCGTGTTTATCACAGGAGTGTAAAGTTAGTCACAAATACGTAGATTTTAGTCACTTTATTGCTTCACACATATCCACAGTTACGAAAATAAATTTTGGCATTGTTTATTATTGCCCAGTAAACAGAGCTCAGGCAGGGCAGCACTAAGGGATTCGGTTCTGGGGCAGGGAGAAAAGGCATGGTGATATCGTGCAAACTTGTAAAAACGATTGTTGGGTGTTCCCGACGAGGTGCGGCGCACTGTCAACGTACCTGAAAACAACGAATCTGACTTTTTTATAAACAACATCAGCCAAACACAAAACTGTGTAAATTCCATGGCGCCCCAAATTTCTAGTAGTCTATTCTGTTCGGCAGCTTACCAAGTTATTTCACTTACCATATTTGTAAAACAGGCTTTCCAAAGGAAACAAATGCGCGGACGTGAGTCCAGTGCGTACCTAGAAAAACCAGGGACGTAACATTATCAATTTGACTCTGAATTTCACTCTACATGCAGCTAAGGTTGTGGATAACCAATGTCACCATTTTTAGTATAATTTTGAATAACCAAAAAAAATACTGGTACGAGTGTAAACCCGGCTAAAAAATTGTTCAGTTTTGTTGGCAATAATAGAGTACCAAAGTGTGACGTCATAAAAGCTTAAATTTGTGAAATTATGGGATTTAATTAGCTTCTCGGTACAGTAGTGTCGCAGTCCAAACAAGCTTGGCTGGGCATGACGAACAAGGTGTACAAAGTGGTGCAAACATTCTTTAACTTTAGATGGTGTAGAAAAGTTAGTCTTGTTTCTCTCACTTATGTCCAGAAATGCACGTAACTCGGACCTTGGGCACTCCATATTACACACAATTATTTGTAATTTCCATATGACTTCATGTTTGACAGAATTGCTTGTGTTTAGGTGAGAATTAGGTCTAGGGGACACTTCATGATGTCTATCATAAAGAGCATGAATCTCATTAGCGTGCATTTCTGGACATACCTCAGATTCTGTAAAAGAGCGGCTATTCCTTATCCTTGGTAAACAGGCTAAACCAAAACATGTGCTCAAGAAATTTGTACATGTACGGTCGGAAAACAGGTAAGTTTATGAGCAAAAAGAAACAGAAATTCGCGGAAACCAGGTTAGATGCTTGGGAGACTTAGAACTCAGTAAAAAATGAGATAAATTTCTCCTGGTAAATTGTACAAGTGCTGTTGGAATTTATAATTCACTTGTCCGAGATCAAGAAGTACTCGTCTCAGACGAGCGGACAAGTGGAAGTTTTTTGCCCTGCTAAATGGCATCAGAATAACTGACAAACTGTGGTCATTTTCGATTCAAACAGCCTTAGTGCTACTAAACCACTAATTTCAACTCCTTATATCAACCCTTTCACTCCCAATTCTAGAGTCAATGATGGAGGCATGTTGTGTATATTTTCTAACTTTTGAGTCTCTCAACGAAATCCTATGGTGTGACCATTCAAATAAAACCTCTTCAGCAGTACTTTTGCATGGTACCATTTGTTCTAACTTTTGAGTCTCTCAACGAAATCCTATGGTGTGACCATTCAAATAAAACCTCTTCAGCAGTATTTTTGCATTGTCCCATTTGTTTTTCAATATTTTGCAAAATAAAATTTGGGATTTTTCTTGAATTTTGATTTTTGGCACTCTTGGGTTTAAAGGAACAAAATCACCCCATTACTTTTTATTGGGAGCTCCCGTGTTTTTTTGTTTTCAGTGAACATACCACACTCTCATATTTGGTGCAATCATCTCCATCACTGTTAGAACAATACATTGGTCTATGACCCATCGTGATGATCCAGGGACGTAACTTGCGGTTTTCAGGGGATGCTGCCTCCTATATGAAAGCAATAAAAATGTTGTTCAACATTTCTTATTGAAGCCAGGTAGAGATATTCTTCTCCTTAATATTATCACCCATGCTAGGTTTTTTTTTTTCATATTATACATTAACACACTTTATCATCTCAGGTCAGAACAACATTTGGTGATCGACACATGTTGCAACAGATGTTCAACGAATGTTGAACAGTGTTTCTCAAACTCAATTATGAAGATAACACAAAGGAAATCACTGCCGTGAAGGAGGTTTGAAATTTGCATACATTGTAAATTTTGGCGATTTAACTCCTTCGTTTTCTCCGCATTTAATTATCAGTTTGAGAAGCTATATCAAACACTCGAAAGCGTGTTTCATTAGGTATCCAAACACCTTGAAGTGGGTTAAAAAACTCGGCTGCGCATCATTATTTTTTCCAATGCACTTCTTCTCGATGTTTGGATATCCTTATGAAACACTCTTCCTCGTGTTTAATATATTGCATCATGCCATGTTGAATGGTGAAAAATCATTTTAATTTACTGAAATCATTTTAATTTAGTAACACAAACACAAACACAAACACAAACACTGATGAAGGGGTTATCCCCGAAACGTCTGACTGTCTTTGTCAGTTCTTTTTCGGCACTCAGTCTTAAACTAAATTTCAATATTATCATTAACCGTGAGTGCCACGCAGCAAAATCATTTTAATTTACTGAATGCTGAAATAGGCTATTAAACATGTTGAACATGTAGAGACACTCAGTACTCCATTCAACAAATACATGTATGCAGAGTGAAGTGTGGGAAAACATGTGCAAACAAGTCACGATTGGTTTTGGTTTTACTTCTGATTGGTCAAGAAAGCAGCGCGAGATATTTTAGCCAATCACAAAGCGTAGCAATGCAAAACAACAGCAATCGCTAAATTATTTTCGATACTCAATCGAAAACCACTCTCCAGTGACACTTTCCTGCATTGTTCATTGCAATCCTATTTTTCTAACCTGTAGGTCTTTTACTAGCCACTGATACTGTTGAACAATTTGTTCGAGTCCATACTGAACAAAAAAGAAGTAGACTTCTGTTGAAATGCTGATGATGTGTGCAGGTCCAATGTTCCAACTGAAACAAGAAACAGAAACAAAGAATAAAAACAATAAAAAAGACTGTCTTCACTAGAAAAGTCACAGTTAATCAATCAAACTTGGAAGATGAATACAGGGGAAGCCATGGCTCCATTCCTACTAAACAAGTTAAGGGGCAAACATGTAATAATAAACACTTAATGACTGGTCCTGAGGGAAACAGTGAATTTTGTTTCCCGAGAATCTCGATGAGATGAGATTCTCGGGAAACAAAATTCACTGTTTCCCGAGGGATCAGTCATTAAGTGATTTTTTATATAGCAACACAAAAAAGAACACAACACAACACAGTATGAAAAACGCGCCGAGCACTCGATCCATCATAATCATGCCACCTTTTGTCACGGTCTGATCACGTGCGCTAGCGGGCAACAGTGCAATGTTACCCTCTGATGTCAAAATTGTTGCCCGCTTTCGCAAATGTTGCCCGCTTAGCACAATTGGCGGGAAACAGTTTGTTTGTTAGATGTCATGTGACGATGAATCAACCAATCAACGCGCACGTTGTATTGATCAAAACTCCAGCTATATAACAATTCAACATAACACCTTGGACAATTACATGTAGATGTATTACATGTACCCCACCCCACCCGTCACCAACACTTGATTGCTATCAAATTGCTTAATTTGTCAATGCTGCTGCTGAGCCTTATTTACATGTAATAGCCAATCAGTAAAAGAAGAGATGAAGGAAATCAATCCTCCATCTCTTCTTTTACTGAGGTTGAAGTATTTTTAAGGAAATGCTCATTGGACATTACCTGTAGAAGATACTTTCAGTGTTTCCTGGCATTGAAAATCTGTTTCTGTAATTTGAAAAGTTGCTGAAATAAAATTCATGTACAACAGTTACTTATTAGTCACTGAATTTATTTAATTCTTTCAAATAATTATTATGATACAAAACAAAAATTGAGAAGGGCAGGTCATTGATTGACAAGAGATCGACAGAGAGATCTTGTCAAGATTAGCAAGTTGGTGAAAGAGCAACTGACTCTGGACTGGCATTATAACAATTTTGCTTTCTGTAGGTCAAAACTTAACTCAACGATGACAAGATCAACCTTGTTTCAAGATACTAGTAACTGTATTTGACAGATTTCAAGGGAAACATGTTTAGTTGGTAAGAGAAAGTGTAAAATTCTATGGTTGTCTATACATGAATTGAATCGTGGGGTACATGATTCACGTACAGTGTACATGTAGTGTAACAGTTATTGCAGTGGCAATTTTGCCATAAATTATGAACAATTTATGCATGAGAAACTAATTAATTTTGCACAGCGGTTTGTCATGGGGAACTGCACTTCAATGGTTAGCTGACTACTTCTACATTTTATTAAGTCAACAAAGTCCTGACATCGAAGGAAAAAGGTACTGCAGGATTCAATGCATTTGTAGTTTTCTTTTAAGTAAAGATCTTCGAGTTTGTAATCAACAAAGTTTTAGGGCTTTGCACACTAGAAGAATTGTGTAGAGTGCGACACAATTTGCATCTCACGAGAGGGTCAGGTAACTTACTCATGAGGGACACTGCACTGTAATTTTAAATTTCATAAGTCAACTTACTAAGCATATTCATGATTTCCAGGGCAGGTCATGTAAGGTAAATAGGCAGCTACTGACTGAATTTGGTTCATAAAGTCATCTCCTACCAGTGCATCACTCTGTGTTTAAGAAAAGGAACAAATTAACCATTGTACTTTCTCTATGGGAGAGGTAAAAAACCACTGGGAAAATAGTACAGTACTTACCCGCTTATAAGAACCCATTTTTTCAAATTTAGCCTAAACGGGTTCTTATGTAAATGGTGCTTAGTGGAATTTTAGGCTACGCGGGTTCTTAAATAGGTTCTTATTTAATGAGAAATATATTATACACCTGTGAATGGTAGAAAGGTGGCATGTATATTAATTTAATGCCAAAACAGGCCTGGCCTTTAGACAGTATGTGACCATATGTAATGAAAATTTACAAGGTTTTCAAACATTATTTATACCAAATTTAGAAGTGTTTACATGTTCAAGTTCACTACTTTTGAGTCATGTTTTTTTGCATGAAGATTTTTTTAGGTTAATTTCTATAAGAACCTTTCTATAAGAACCTGTTTCAAATTTTAGGCTAAATAGGTTCTTATGTAAATGGGGTCTAAATTGATATTTTTAGGCTAACAGGTTCTTAAATTGCAGGTTCTTATAAGCGGGTAAGTACTGTATTTCTACAAACAATAACTACAAGTATTACTGCATATATTTGATCAAAGCATGGTGGATGTATTAGGTTGTGCCCCAAGAGTAGCCACAGGGATGTGAGTGCAAAGAGTTAGCAGCAATCATGGAATGCGATTCACATGGGAGCAGGGATGGGAGAGAAAGAAACACGCCTGTTAGAGACACACTAAAATCATTTCCTTGACGTGACTTGCTCTCCATGCTTGTTGCTTAACTCTTTGTGCTTGTGCATCTTAAAAAGCACCTGAGTACATGTTGTGTACATGTATGCTACATGTAGGAAAAACAGTAATTGAAAAAGATCAGAAAAAAAAAAAATAATCATCTTACACTAGCCAAATTGTAGGCAAAGTCACCTGGAAAAGAAAACAAAAAGAAGGCATTAGATACAAATACATGTACATGTACATGTGGGCCCTTTTATAATAATATTATTAACAATATGTTAGCACAAGGAAAAGTTTTCCTTTCATTTCAAGTCCAAAGCTTCAAGTACCAAACCTGAAAGAAAAATCCTTTTGTTGAACATGCGACTTCACACTCAATGATAGTCACACCACTTGCATTGGATGTTCATCATGATCGGTGGATCACGGAATGTCCGATTCAATTATGTATTTATTATTATAAGAATTATGTAAATTTTCTTACTTACATGTATAATTCAAATACCTAATGTAACTGGCATTTATTTATAGAGCGTATGCACTCACGTGGCAAGCAGCTATGCAAATTTATTGGAACAAAAGAAAGTGTTAACATAAGAAAAGCGTTCAAATCCCACAGGATTGTTTTGGTACACCAACATGGCCGCCGTTCTATTGTTTTGGTACACCAATATGGCCGCCGTGACGTCATGTGCATACGCTCTATTATTTATGTATTTGTATTAATTTAATATTACATGTTAATACTGAGTACCTACACATGTACATAATTTTTGTATTTCTTCTTTTTAAATACATGTACACAACAAACATTAATTTTCAAACCAAATCAAAACTAAAATCAAAACTCAAAACGCCAAAATTAGCTCACCAACATGAAGGATAGCATCAAAGTTTCCATTTTGAGTTTCTTCCTGTAGGTAGCCCAAAGATTTGGCATTAACACTTCCCAGATCTCCAAATATAGCTAATCTAGGGCTCCAATTGACACCAGACTTGAAGGTTTTGAATGCAAACACTTCACTCCAACCATCAGGCCCACCACAGTGATAATCTAAAGTTTTGGAACAAAGAATAATACTTACTAGAAAATATGTCATGTACATGTACATGTATGTGGAGATGCGGTGGTGCAGTGGTAACTACATGTAGCATACACTGTGTGGACTTCAGATTTGAAGTTTGGTGGTTTTGAGGGCTGATCTTAGCTGCTGTGTTGTGTTCTTCTACGATAAGAAACTTAAATTCACATTCTCTCTCTCCACCCAGGTGTTTAAATAAGTATCCAACATTTTCACTGACTGCCCCCCCCCCCCCCCCCATTCACTTCTAACCCACACCCCCCTTTGCAATGGAGATGGACTCTGTGGATCTACCAATGGGACTATGATACAGTAAGTGACTTTTTTAGGGAATACAGGAAAGGTGGGAGGAGATCTACAGTGACAGCTACTAGGACAAGTACAATGTAGTAGTAAGGATCTATGAGATCAGTAGCGAGATCTATGGGTCAAGAAGACAAGTTTCAGATTACTTACCATACATCTGGTCATAAGCTAGTCCTGTCAGTTTCACCCTGTGTATATACAATACTCTATGTTTTGATCCACCATCAGTGAATTTAGTGATGCTGCCATTCGCCCGCATCGTCAGGGGAAACCCGCCTTTATTGTACTCCACAATAGAGAAGTTTGTAGACGTTAATGTCACCCATGTAACCATCATCTCTGTTGGGTCTCCTGAAAATTTTAATAAGATGGTTGCCATCACTAAAAAGGCAGAATGGGGGGTTGCAACATACCAGAGCTGAGATAGTGTACTCTCCACCATTGAAGGTCACTGGAAATTTCAAGGGGAACAGGGTATCAAAAGCAATTAAAGAAAAGTTTGAAGCTAAACTGGGGTGGGGAGGTGTAAACCAAAAAAACCTTTATGTTATTTTCCTTTAATATAGTAATGAATCTTAGTCAGAGAAAGGAAAATACAAATTGAACTTGACCACCTTTCACACACACGCTCATTTTCATGCGGTACATGTAAACATGTAAAGGGCTTATATTTTGAAAATTTCGGACTTAGAAGTTGACTAAATCAAACCAAAGAACACAACAAAAGTGATGGCATTTGTGTATCAAGCAAAGGTCATATTAATTCAAAACATCTATCAATTCTATCAATTGAGGGTTTCTGCGAACCAACTTGTGGATACAAAATGCTCTAAATAAAAAAATTCTTCAACGAAAATTTGAAATATGGCTGTATAAACACAGCCTGAGGGCAGTACTTAGGTATTTATTTTGTGTATAGAATTTTAAGGAATTTGCATTAGAAGTGTAATTCCACAGTTTGTGACAATAAGCTCTAACAATAACCATGATCACTTATTGTTACATGTATTTACAAGTACAATGTAAGAGAGGAGGAAGGCCTTTTCCATTTAGGCAGTTTTACTGTTGATTAACATTTAAATAAAATATGTACTAAATTATTGTTACTGCCCTTATACAATCACAGAAATTTGGGATTAAATTTTAACTTTTAGTTAAAATCATTTTTCTGGTCCCCTCCATGACAGCAATAAATGAATGACTAGAATTCCCACATGTGGAAGAAGTGAATTGGAAATATTTTGACTTATTAAAAGAGCCGTACATGTTGTTCTATCCATTACAAGTCCACAGTGAACTGAATTATATTAAGCTAGAGAGCTACATGTATCCATGACATTCTCTTCTAAATTGTCCTCTCCGTGACATGCAAAATACTGTGGAATTAACTGTTACCCTAATAATGGAAGTTTAATATTTCAGCGAATATTTGAATCTAGAGCTATTGGCAGTTGTTCCTGGTTCCACTTGAGTTTTGAACATTTAATGTCATTTCTATGATCATTAGCAGTACAGACAATGGAGAAATGTGGTCAATGTTTGAAATGTGAACCCATTTAAACAAACATACACCTGTACATGCACAGTAACTGTTGTAGAAAAAAAGCATATCTTAAAATAATGCCTCACAAGGCAATTAAGAGAAGAAAAATTATTTGGGATTTGTGATACAAGAAGTGTAATGCTTATATGCATGTTTTTTTTTTTTCAGGTTTTTTTTTTTCAAGGTTCCTGGAGCACTTATAGTGTTATAAATACGGATTTCACTGTTTGAGATATTTTTTGGAATTGTTTGAATTCCAGTACCACTGGTTTCATTCCATGGTCTCAAAAAATGATCATGTGATACATATGATCTTTTATGTTGACCAATGGAAACTGAAAACGTGCAATCAAACATCCAATACCCCATTTCCTGTCATCATAACAGAGGGGGGCGTTGGGGTTTTCGGTTTTTCGGTTTTTGTCATTTTCTAGATCGGTTTTTCGGTTTTTGCACTCAGAATTTCTGATTTTTCGGTTTTTGTATCCGTTGTGGTTTTCGGTTTTTCCTTTTTAAACATCCGGTTTTCGGTTTTTATGAAAAAGAAATGCGGTTTTTCGGTTTTGGTTTTTCGCTTCCTAGTTTCCAGACCTTTTTATTTAACCCGCTCGATCAACCCGTGAAAGTTCACGTGATGCGCCATCCAAGTGACGTTGCCGGTGAAAGTGGCCTACAAAAGGCAATAGAAGTTTTGCCTAATTCTATTGCAATAGCTTAAAAATGAAAGAAGAAAGATGAGCTTATAAAAAACGCTTACAGAGGGTGAGGCCGTTATGTATAGGTTCGACCACAGGCGGCCCAAGCTCACTATATCAGATAACCGGTACGTGACCCTTGCTTTATGAGCGGTATTGTGTTACAAAGATTCGATTTATAAAGGTTTGTATGGGAACGCAACGGTTTTGTCTCAAAACTTAAAAATTCGAATGGTATGTGAATAAAATTGACTTACCCTGTTGCTGTGTTGTATTCTTTGTTGCTTGCCTGCTCCACGGGGCGATTTAACGCGACTTCCCGGGTCCCCTCGTGAGTATTATTGTCAAGGCGCATTGTTTCAATAATACTCACGAGGGGACCCGGGGAGCATTTTGGTTTGCTTGTCGACAACTGGCTGCTGACTACCCCCGTCAGGCTAGATCTTTTTACCCGACACACCACACGAACGGTGAATGTGTCCTCGCGACTCTTCACGCGCCCATTTCGAATATACCGAAGCGAAGCTGACTCGAAACAAATGTTTCGCAGGGAACGCATTTTTGATGGAATTGCGTCGCGAGTGAACTGACATGGAACTTCAACATCTCTTCTTTGATTCTGCGGAGGAATTGAGTCGACAGGGTTATTTTCAGAGGATTTATTCGCTTCGATCGGCGGGCACTCCGTAAATCAGTGTTCTGCCTTGTCTTTTTCTTAGCAGTGGAACACCGAAATAGCGATAACTCGCCGAAATCGCGTTAAATCGCCCCGTGGAGCAGGCAAGCAACAAAGAATACAACACAGCAACAGGGTAAGTCAATTTTATTCACATACCATTCGAATTTTTAAGTTTTGAGACAAAACCGTTGCGTTCCCATACAAACCTTTATAAATCGAATCTTTGTAACACAATACCGCTCATAAAGCAAGGGTCACGTACCGGTTATCTGATATAGTGAGCTTGGGCCGCCTGTGGTTCGACTGTAGTTATATTTCGCTTTGATATCAAGGGTCATGGGTTTAAGGTTTGTGAATTTGCTATTTTGATCACTATGTTCGGCGGTTTTTCGGTTTTGATCGATTTTTATTGCGGTTTTTCGGTTTTCACGGAAATTTTGAACGGTTTTCTGGTTTCTTATAGGCCTCAATGCCCCCCTCATAACAGATCATGTGATACGTATGATCTGTTATGTTGACCAATGGAAACTGAAAACGTGCAATCAAACATCCAATACCCCATTTCCTGTCATCACATGATCAGGCGTCACAAGACTAATTCATAGCATTATTGTAGAGACAGGAACGACCTCAAAGGGGAAACTTTCATTCAAATTTTATCGGGAAATTTATTAAAGCTCTATTCCATACCCCACCATATTTCATGCCCTATAATTTATTGATCCTGGTTCTAAACTCAGATAAAGAATTACATTAATAACACATGACTTGTAAGCTTACATGGGGTCTTACATGTACATGACATGTTGGCTTAATTATTGTATGTGATGTCGATCATGAACGACTTTAGGTTTCCTGTTACGGACCTTGGCAAGAAAACTAATTTAGTTTCGGCTAAAGCAGAAAGAGACATTGACACTACTGGAAATAATAAGAGCACATTAAAATCTGGAAACTTCCCGCGATGACTGTAGAATTAACGTGCAGGGCCACATTTGAAGGTGTTTGTATTTCTTATTTAGTGGCTCGTTTGGCCCGGCAGTGGATGCAAAGAACGAGAAATAATGTTACGTATGTGTATTTGGTGGCACGTTTGACTCTGCAGCAACTAAAGAGCAAACGAGCCAAACAAGCCAGTCGTTTGGTACACGGTAAAAAGTGGCCCAGTGTTCTGTAGTTTAACCCATTCAAACTCTCAATTCATGATCCAAGTCTTTTGTCTAGAGGCGTTGCGTCACATGCCAAAACATTCAATTTTCCCACCCTTTCCGATGCATATCTCAAATCTAGGTCAAACTGAACAGTCAAATTCATTAATTCGATCTAACTTGAGAGGAGCTCTTTCTAATGAAAAGGATGGATGCTTTGTTCAAGCTCAAAAAAGTTGTAGGTGTTTAAGCTTACACGCAAATGCGCGCGGCCGGCAGTCACAGAAATGTTATTCTCGTTTGATCTTCTACGTTTCCTTACCTGTACTAGCAAGATGGATCTGTTGTGGTTGAGGATCATCGCCATAAGATAAATGAAGAAATACTAGCAAAACGAAATAACTGAATTGAAGCATGATCGACGCCATACCGGCTGGTTGTGAGTTGTGGCGTGTGCCAACAAACAAGCGTTGGTGGTCTGTGGTGCGTGGCCTGGAACGAGTCACATGAAAAGCATCTGACTGCACAGGCCGCCAGTCCTGTCAATCTGGCTAAATTAATTAAAAGAGGGAGAGAAATAAATTCAGTAAATTTAAAATAAATAAAACTTTAAGTCGTTTGTCCTCTAAACAGGATTATCGATTGATTCCCTTTCGAACAACCAGCAAACCAGCCGCACACGCTATGGCACGCAAATGAATGCCATAGTCACGAGATTTTTACTCCCGTCGGGAGCTTCCGTTTCCCGGGATCTATCACAAAATTTACCGTGAAATTTGTCCCCGGGGTAGACTACGAGCAGTCCCTCTTTCCCAGCTTAGTCCGTCGAGCGAGAAACGAAAAAACATTGGAGAGCGGAAAATGGCCCAGCGAAAACTGGGTGCGAGATGGGTGCGAGGGAAAAGAGAGACCCCGCGCGCCAATCTCGCACCCAGTTTTCGCGGGGCCATTTTCCACTCGCCAATCGTTTCTCGCTCGACGGACTAAGCTGGGAAAGAGGGACTGCGCGTAGTCTACACCGTCTACCCCATAGTCTACCCCCGTCACTCTCGGTCGTCAGGGGCGTTCGCCGAATGAGAGGTGGCTGTATTCGCAGGCTACTGGGATTCAGCCAGAGGAGGTTGGACACGGGCCGATACGCATTATGGTCAAATGAATAAATTTGATCCATTTCATCCAAATTGCCGAAGCGTTCAGAGCTCCGTGGAGTGTGAGTTCAGTGGAATTTGTATTCCGTTCGCTTCAACGCTGTAAAAATATAGACGTTCTTGTATTCTTGTCTTTCACTTACGTCATATCAAAATTCAGAAGCATTAAAAAATAGATTTCGAATCCAAAATGTTTATGGAATTGTAAAGAGTTTAAAAATACACATCTTGGCCAAATTTTGAAACGCAAAAGCATTTCGTTCAAGAGTTATAGGCGAACGAGTATTAGATATTTTTAGTAAGAAATGTATGGAGCGGCCATCTTTGTGCCCCACTCAGGACACTCAGGGGCACAAAGATGGCGGCCAAAAATTCAAAGTCTTAATTACACCAAAAATCACAACCAAAAATATTGTATTTGCTATAAGCTCAATTAACTCGGCTTATAAGCACTTATAATGCAAACAATAACTTTCAGCTGATTCAATTTTGTGTATTTTCGCGGCTTATCTGAAATAGCGTGACGCATTGCGTGACACATTTAAAACCTTTGTAAATCGGAAGCAAAACATCGTTAAAACCTGAAACTTTTTGTGAAAGATTATAACACTTGTATCCACATACCATGTTAGAAACAGCTTTGTAGGATGTTTTCTTTAGATTTTTTAATTTTTATGACGTCATGTGAAAGCCAAGAATAAAAGCTGGTGAATTATGATTATTAAAGAGTCTGACCCACCCAGTTTGCATTGCGCGCTTCTCTTATTGTTATGATACGGCTCTATTCCATATTTGGGCAAGGGTAATAAGCTCCTGGCAAGCATATCACCTCTTGCACGAGTGTACTTTCGGAGGCCCTGAAAATGGCGGATAAACCAACGTAGGCGCGCAATGCGAACTTTTAGGTTTCCTTTCGGGAATCTCGAAAGCTTCGCACATTCGAGAGTTTCACAGCTTAACTATCGGGGTTGATGTTTCTGCCTGTTATACAGTTGTGCGGAGAAGATAAGTAAGTAAGTAAGCAAGTAAGTAAATAAGTAACCTTTATTTAAACACGATGGGTGTTAAAGCTAAAAAGCTTGTGGGGTTGTGCACTATATTACATTAAGAACTATTTACATCTAAAATAATTATAATTAAAATACTAAATACAGTAAGCAAGACTATAGTTTAGATATTAATTAAATCCATTTTGAAATCACTGGTGATCCTTGGAATCTGATTGGTCCAAAATGGTGCAATTTATTTCCAAATTGCACCATTTTGGACTCTAAATCGCATCATTTTAAAATGGTGCAATTTATTTCCAAATTGCACCATTTGAAATCACTGGTGATCTTCTTATTACAATATTACACTTTTTTGTGCAATATTGGGGGATTTCAAAATGGATGTAATTAAGTGGTAATTGAACTTCGTGTCGTGCAATTTTGGTCTGAAATCATACTTGTGATTTCAAATCAAACTCGCGCTATCGCGCTCGTTTGATTTTGAAATCACGCGTATGATTTCAGACCAAATTGCACTCCACTCAGTTCAATTACCAATATTAATAAATATAATTAAAATATAATTAAAATTAATCAAGTATTTGTAATTAATAAAATAAGATATTAGGAACTATTTACATCTAAAATAATTATAATTAAAATACTAAATACAATAAGCAAGACTATAGTTTAGATATTAATAACATAATTAAAATATAATAAAAATTAATCAAGTACTTGTAATTAATAAGATAAGATAGAATTCTAAAAATACACAAAATCACTTTCTCTATAACGAGACGTGGAGGCAGTCGAGCTTTCAAAAATGAAGTTTACAAAGTACTGTTTGGCAGTGAGACGTGGTTTTAATTCCTTAAAATTTAAATTAGTTATTTATCATTATAGTTAACTAAGTTCCAAAGAACCGTTCCACGATAAGCTAATGAATCTCGCGTAAATCTACTATTGTATCTTGGGATCAAAGCTGCGTCTTGATCACGTAAAGAGTAACAACTATTTCGCATTCTAAATATACTCTTAGATAAGCACTCTGGTAAGATGTCGTTATATGCTTTGTGAAGTACTTTAACTATTTCAACTTTATAATCTAGTCTAATTGTTATCCACCTTGCAAAATCTAATACATCACTTGACGCCATATCCTTGGGAAGATTAAAGATAATTCTAGCAGCCCTGTCTTGGAATCCCTACAAACGAGTAAGTATCATAGTTTTCGTATATTTATGTTAAAATCTCAATTGCCGTGCTCAAATAATGTGAATATTGGGCTCTTTGTGCGCGCATGTTTTTTGATGTTTGGCTTACTGTAATTTGTTCGTTCGTACTAGATACCTGAATTACCCTCTTGAAGTTGTTGGCCTGTTGCAACACTATGGGATAAAGCCGGTGATGGTTTTTTGATGGGGATGCAGGAAACAGTTGAAATCTAGTATAAGTACTGAGGAATAAAAAACTTACTAGTCAATATATATCATAACACTTATATATCACAACACTCCTATATCACAACACTTTAATCTACCGGGACACACTACTAAGGATATGCAACTTATACAACTGGAATTAATACGTAATAGCAGAGACTCTGTACGAAAAGCGCGTGAAGCATTTCTCATAGACAAAGCAAAGACGTTAGAACCACTTGGAATCAACAGACGCGACGAACTTCATTAACTTTCTCATCACTAGTCAGTTTAGTTCATCACCCGTCAAACCCTTCACCAATCATATTCATTGTTTTTGTTATTCTTTAGTTTTTTTCAAAACCACTTGTATAACGGTTTTACAGTTGCAATCATTTATAGTGCTAGCCCCTGAAGAAGCTTTGTTTTGCAAAGCGAAATTTTGGGCACTATTATATTCTACTTTTATTTTATTTTACTTGCTTATACTTCTGATTTTCTGCCGTAAGGATCAGTTTGCCGTTTTTTTTTTTGCTTCACTTCAAGTATTAACACTGATCTAGGTCTGGAAACCAGATCCGGCCATTCTCAACGGTTTGTTGCAATGATCGTGCATTCTATGTTTCTAGTCAACCTGCGATTCTATATATTTTTTAATGGGATGAAAAAGAATACAAAGGCAGGAATCAATACATCTATGTTTTACTTGTAAAAGAGATGGAGGGAAGAACTAAAATTTTTGTGATAAGGCGAGATAAAAAAATGCAAAATATCACGACCCAGTCATCTCATTCAAAAGCAATGTGGGTCGAGATGAAGGTTCTTACTGGTGCGAAATTGCCGGATGGGCCAAAAATTAATACTAGCGGGACTGAAGCGGGATCTTAAAAGAGATCAAAATATAACTTTAAAACAAAGTTGAAAACAGTGCATATTTTGTTTCGTACAAAGGCATAATATGCCAAAAGAACGAAAAAAAATAAATAAAAAATACGCCAGAACTTAATTCTCTGAAAAACCAATCGTATCATCTAACAAATTCTTTAAGCCACAGGATACTTGCTTATCGATTCGTTCTGTAAAAAATAAAACCACCATTGCATTGCTTATGTTTAATTTCATATAACGCGAAATAACAAGCGAGTATCACTTATTTTCTTATGCATTTTAAAATTTACTGAATCAATCGGTAAGCTAGGATGTCATTGCTTATATTTCATGCTGTGGAGAATAAATTTAATATCTACTGAAGAAATTTATGGGTGTCAGTAAAACGCGGGGTCGGGGCCAGGGTCGGGGCCAGGGTCGGGGCCAGGGTCGGGGCCAGGGTCGGGGCCAGGGTCGGGGCCAGGGTCGGGGTGGGATTAGGTCTAGGATTAGGTATGGGATTAGACATAGTGTTAGGATTAGGTAAAGGGATTACATTTTTAAAATCCCATACCTAATCCTAGACCTTATCCCACCCCGAGTGAAGCAAAAAACGGCAAACTGATCCTTACGGCAGGAAAACAGAAGCAGAAGCAGAAGCAAATAAAATAAAATAAAAGTGGAATATAATAGTGCCCAATATTTCGCTTTGCAAAACAAAGCTTCTTCAGGGGCTAGCACTATAAATGATTACAACTGTAAAACCGTTATACAAGTGGTTTTGAAAAAACTAAAGAATAACAAAAACAATGAATATGATTGGCGAAGGGTTTGACGGGTGATAAACTAAACTGACTAGTGATGAGAAAGTTAATGAAGTTCGTCGCGTCTGTTGATTCTGTTAGAACCACTTGGAATCAACAGACGCGACGAACTTCATTAACTTTCTCATCACTAGTCAGTTTAGTTTATCACCCGTCAAACCCTTCGCCAATCATATTCATTGTTTTTGTTATTCTTTAGTTTTTTCAAAACCACTTGTATAACGGTTTTACAGTTGTAATCATTTATAGTGCTAGCCCCTGAAGAAGCTTTGTTTTGCAAAGCGAAATATTGGGCACTATTATATTCCACTTTTATTTTATTTTATTTGCTTCTGCTTCTGCTTCTGTTTTCCTGCCGTAAGGATCAGTTTGCCGTTTTTTGCTTCACTTCAAGTATTAATACTGATCTAGGTCTGGAAACCAGATCCGGCCATTCTCATCGGTTTGTTGCAGTGATCGTGCATTCTATGTTTCGTTTTCCCACCCCGACCCCGGCCCCGAATCCGGTCACGACCCCGGCCCCGACCCCAGCCCTGACCCCAGCCCCGACCCCGGCCCCGACCCCGACCCCGACTTACCCGTCTTAGGAAATGGTCATATCCGCGAAGAAACCATATTTTATGCAGATTGTATTTATGAGTGTCTTTTAATTGTGTCATTCATACTTGGGAATCACGTTGCTATTTAGTTTTGTGATTAGAATTTTACGAATAACAATACTTTTCTTTCTTTGGAGCTTTGTTTATTCTTTATACCGTGCCCATTTTAGGAATGAGATTCTGTTTTTTCTACTTAGTGCGCCTGAACAACGTACTTGGTTGCTAGATGGAAATCTTTTTAATTACTAATAAAAAGTGTCAGTTGGACGCACTGTAAGACGAAATTTCAATATATTCTACTTTGAAGCGTCGTGCAAAAACATCTGCCGAAGTAAAAATCACTGAATGTCAGTTCTGTGGATAAGTTGAATGCAAAAAGGAAAGTGTCGTTCGAAAGGTACGAACATACTAAGGGGGTTTCATACAACAATAAAAGTGCCCTATGAACGTATTAACGTGCTAGCTTACGGACGTAACATCATACTATATGAGGTGACAATATAACTAACGTACGATCGCATTATCGTGCTAACTACATTACTATTTGCGTATGAACGTATTAACGTACTAGCGTACGAACGTAACATCGTACTACGAGGTGACGATATTAGGCCCTGTTCGCACTACAACGAAAAATGTAGTTTGGCGTTTGCAAAAAAATGGAAAATTTTGTAATCACCAAATTTTCGTTTTCGTTATTCTATTCCTAACCCTAACCCTAATATAATTCCTCTATCTAATCCTAACACTATGCCTAATACCTAATCCTAGACCTAATCCTAGACCTAATCTTAGACCTAATCCCACCCCGGCCCCAACCCCGGCCCCGACCCCGGCCCCGACCCCGGCCCCGACCCCGGCCCCGACCCCGGCCCCGACCCCGACCCCGGCCCCGACCCCGGCCCCGACCCCGGCCCCGACCGAGCACATCCGAAAGTTATTGCAACAAATGGTATTTCTGACAAAGAATCATCGCTGAACAGGAAGAAATAGGCAAGGCACGGACCAGAAGATTGGGTCCGCGTAAGGAGAATTGAGATATGTATAGTTGCTCGTTACGAATTTGAATCATTCTCGGTCAACACTTGCTCGAACACCAACATTTCATAATGTAAATTTCGAGATATTTACTAGTTTCCGTGTACCTCTGCTCCTAGAGTTGGCGGCACTGCAGCTGATGACAGCATGTGGGGGTATACGTTGCCTTTTTTCCACAAAGTGGTTATGGGGTTTTCGTATCCTGCGGTGTCGTACTTAGGTACTTTTATGAAGATCCATCTTTTGTGATAACGAGTATTGAAATTAAGTGTACGGTGATAAGTTGATAGCAGTCTTGCAATAAACTGGGTATGAAGTCCTTGCTGACATACAGGCCCCTGTGTGTATTTCTGGGTCGTGTAGGCAAAATTACCCATTTTAGCCCAACCCCTAATTCCCAAGCCACCAGACAATGTTGCGTTTCGCTTTCTCAGGTCTGTCGCTTCAATTCACAACATTGGATGGGGGAACTGGGTTAATGTGACAGAGTGTAGTGAATGGAAAGAGATAGTGATAAATATGCTTTTCGTATACAGTGCCGCGTCAACTATTTTTGTCGCCAATAGACCATAATACAGTTGTGTGCTTGGTGACCTGGCCTTTGAATGGAAGTGAGGCTGGAGGTACAGAACTTAGTGCTTTTCATATGTAAAATATAGCTAGATAGCATGAGAAAAGCACTAAGGTCTGTATCAAAACAAGGTCACCAAATACACAAATGTAAAATGGTCAATTGTAACTTTCCCCGTTGCTTGTGCTTGTATCACAATTGACAGCCAGGTATAAATAAGTTCGCGAGTTTAAAGGACAGTGTCCCGGCTCAAATATCGCGTTTTCGTGATTGTGGCATCTCGAAATATGTACAAAAATCACCAACAGTGATAAAAGCAATGCAATATGAACCCGAAAAGACAAAATAACGACTAAAAAACTCACAATTCCACCAGAATGGAAACTTTGATTTCTTGACCGCCTGTCATGAAATCAAAATTAATGAACTGTAATCCACTTCCATCCTTGTAATCCTGCACTTTATCTCCAAACTAATGCTTCTGTTTTGCTCTATAGAATCTTTTTATCCAATTTAGTTGTATATTTGGTGGTATATGGCGATATAACATGGAAATTATAAAGTAACCAAAATTTCGTTATTTCGGCGGGACAGTGCCCCCTTAAATCCTGGAGCTTGTAGTTGCCTTTCTCAGTGCATACACTCTTTACACTCTTGTGCTTGTGCTGGTAACAAACGGACCTAGTGGCTCCCAGCTGTCGGAACTTAACCCGGTTTCAATAGCATGAAGTGACTGGATGGGATGCCAGTCTATCGCAAGGTTACCGCCACCCCCTCCCCCCCCCCCTCACCCCCCACCCCCCACCCCCCAAGCATGATGTCGCCGGTACCCATTAACACACCTCAGTGGAGAAAGACAACGTGGGGGGCAGAGGAAAGGCTCGAACTACCGACCATCAGGTTGGAAGTCCGATGCGCTAACCACTACACCACCGCACAGGCTAACCACTACACCACCGCGCCTCCCAAGATACTACCACCAGAACCCTTTCTTTCTTACAAAGACAAAAAACAAACACAAGGTCAAGTTTATACAAATCGATTTACTTCTCATTCCTCAAACCAGTAGTTACAAAATTTCTATAAGTTCATAGCTTGCCATCGTGCTCTATTATAGACGAAACAATTTTCCGTCTTGTTATAGTGAAAGCAATTGCCCTAAACCGTAACTGATTGTGTAAAAAAGGATAATTTAACAAGAAAAAATATTTAGCCTAAGCGTGCATAGAGATGGTCCATTCTTGAGCAATGTTCACCGCAGGTTTCTTGATGGTCATGGTGTTTGTGGAACGGTCGTGTTTAAATTGAAGATGCCTGGTTTCACCACCTACAAGAAATGAAACGACACAGAGTCACAAGTAAGTATATTAGTAATTAACAACTGAGTGTAGTAAGACCAAAACCAAAGGTGATTTCTCTGGCCAATCACAACAAAGGCAGTCCTTCTAATGAGCCAATCAGTACACGAAGGAAAAACATGAAGGCACGGGAAAACGCGTGCGAGCAAGTCACGAGGCACGATTGGAGAAGAAAGTGGCGAGAGGTTTATCGAACCAATAACACAGGCTAAAGGCTCGTTTACACAGGCGATGTTTTTGTGCAATTTTTGTCGGGCGCAGGTTACATGTTCAAATCGCATGTGTAAACGGGCGGCGATTTCAGTGCGATTTGGGCGCGATTTGGGTGCGATTTGGGTGCGATTTGACGCGCGATGTCGCAGAGGTTTCATGTTCGAAACCTGATGCAACTTGGCGGCGATTTTTGGGGAAACACAGCAAATGTCGCAACTGAATCGCACAGGAAATCGCTGCTAGTTTACACTTGCGACAAAAGTTGCACTGGAGAGTGCGACAGAGAGTGCGACAGAGAGTGCGACAAAAATCGCATCAAAAATCGCATCAAAAATCGCATGTGTAAGCGGGCCTTTACTGATGCAAAACCAAATGTTGGTCAAATATGGAAACAAATATATGGTCACAGCAGGACTTGAACTCGGGACCTCAGGATTTCAAGTCTGGAGCTCTAACCACTAGACCACGCAGCCTCCCTCGGTTAATTTTTGTAACGTTTAGTCCTTTACATTCCCCTCGCGGCTTTGCCTTCCCGTGGGCAATACAGGTAAAAATCTGTATTTGAGAATTGTTACATACCATCAGTGGTAAGGATGATTCCTTTAGGTGCGTTGCTGATTCCCAGAATAGCAATACGCTCAATCCACCCATCGGTCTTATATTGAGTGTTCGGTTTCTCTTTCCTGCAACAAAGATGGCAAAAAATTTAGTGCTTTCAAAACCAAACTGCCTACAAAGCCGCTTGGCTGGACTGGTACCATGCGAAAGTACTGCTGAAGAGGTTTCATTTGAATGGTGACATCATACATTATCAACAGACCCAAAAGTTAGAACACCATCACATTTCTCCATAATTGGATACAGTTTAATATTTCTGAACAATTTTAGGTAATTTCTCAGGCCAAGATCTTGTGCTTTTTTGCTTTAAAACTGATAATATCGGTAAAAGAAAACTTTGAAAAACAAAAAAAAGTATCGACCAACCAACCAACCAACCATTATATTTCCAGTGTAACAAGAGCCAGAGAAGCCTAGCCTTTGATGGTGTGAATATAGCGTGCGAATAATTCCGCGTCTCAAAACGCCCGGACGCCCGGACGCCACGCGCCGCAGGCGGCCGCAGGCGGCCGCGAGCGAAGAGAGGCGGCTGTATTCGCAGGCTACAGGGCAAAAGGGATGTCAGTCGGTTAAAAGCAAAACAGTAAAGCTACTAACAGGAAATTCCATATGAATGACAAAATCCCTGACTCTTCAGTGGGAGGCTTAAGTGGGATAGGTTTAGATGCATTCCTACAGGTGAAATGAAAAAAATCGTAATCTCACTGAACGGTTTTCAAGCCTTGATTAAACTAGAACGACGTATCATGAGAGTTGGGTCTAAATTAGTGAGCACGAGAGTCATCGAGAGCGCACGAGAGACAACGAGGACGCCCGAGAGTCAACGAGAGGGCCCGAGAGTCAAAGAGGACGCACCAGATTCGACGAGAACTTACGAGAGCGCGCGAGAGTCAACGAGAGCGCACGAGAGTCAACGAGAGCGCATGAGAGTTGGCGAGAGGACCCGAGTACGGTGGCCCACAAGGATCAGCCGCAAACAAATGAAAGTTGCTGCAAACAAATAAAAGCAGCTGCAAACAAATAAAAGTTGCTAACCCTAACCCTAATCTAAGCAACTTTTATTTGTTTGCGGCTTCTTTTATTTGTTTTTTTTTTAAATATGTTTTTAAGCTCTTCTCAAGCTACACCAGGACGTGACCAGAAGTAGTATTAGCTTTATGGTTACAGATTTCAAAAGCAAGCAGTCAAGACAAATTACACAACGACTTATATGAAAAATATAACATAATATATATAGGTAAGCTTAGCCTAACAGCAGCGCTCTCTGAACAGTAACCATGCCATGATAAGCTTAACTTAGGTGAATGGTCGAAAGCACAAGAAAAATTAGAATTAAGATTGACGACCGGGCTAGCTATTGATCAATTTTAGCAATTCTCAAAAACTGTATTACGCGACCGTCTGCACAGTACATTTAGACTGCACAAAAGTTCACAAAAACAACATTTTCTCGGTCTAGACCATGGCAAAAAAATTGGGTGACATTTGCCTCTAATTTTTTAACTGGTCCCCAGACCCCCAATTTGATCCTTAAAATCACAGCGAAAACGCCATTTTTGGAGGAAAATCAAAATTTCGCCCATTTGTGAATTACTTTTCGGAAATCCACACACGAATTCCAGTAATTTGGTTATTATTCTATCTGAAAACGTTAAAATATTTTAATAACTTAAAAAATAAGTCCCGTCATTTTGACCGTGAAGTGACCAATGTCACGTAAAGGCTTGTATGGAGTTCAACCGCGCGGTCATCGCTTTCAGCGGTATAACTCATTTTAATAGGCGTAATGTCAACATCCACACTCGATTTTGAAGAGAATGAGATCTAGTGAACATTTTGGTGGGAAATATGATTTAGTTGGAGCGAAAAAATCCCGTCATTTTGCTGTTTTTTCAGTGCATTATGCTTCGACTGAGCCCATTTTGGCTTTTACTGGTGACTTGCGCGGACTAGCGCCCAGGCCGTTCGAGCTCAACTGCGCATGGGCAATAGTTTATTTTTAGTTTCAAAAAGTGCTTTAATAACATTTTTATTAAACATATTCATTTCATACGATTAGCGCTACACAGTTCATATCTATTATAAGTTCATTTTAGTAACGCGAACGCCCGGAGCAAATGTTTCCTTTCAGGTGGCAATTTTTTGGTATGTTTCTCGGTCTAGGTCTAGTGTGACTAATTTCCAAATAAAATACACCTGTTGCGTATCGAAAATTGCCCGATAAACTGATTTGGAAATCAAAGTAGTACAAAATGCACAGACATCTTTGCGCAAGGCGACGCGAATGAAGTTAGAACTATAAAATCCAAGTCTCGTTTTGTTTACATAAAATCGCTTTTCAACCTATGTAATGAATGAACGAACACATGAAATGGACAACAAAATCTTCTTTTGAAAAATTTTATTCAAATATCCGTTAGTTTACGTTTCAAAGCAAAAAGGGTACCATTAGCGCATCGAGAAGCTGTCTGGCTGAGCTCATGGCGAAATTCAAGATGTCAATCCGACTGAATTTGAGCACGTTTTAACACATTTCTCTAAAACTAACGAGAACACAAAGAAAAAGTCAATCGCAAATTGATATCGGCTGCTTGAAATTCTTTAAAACTCTGCTTCTTCGCGAGGATAAAGTTTCTCGAAGCAAGATTTCATCACTTAAAGCTCTTCTTTATCTGAGTATTCTTTAAAGCTTTCTCTTTCTATTTTGAATATTTTATGTGTGTTAATCACGGCCGGTTTTGGCCGGCACGGCCGTCAGTTAATAGGTTAAAGGAGTTTAGCTCTAAAAAGTGCTTCGACAATCTATTAGCTTCAATTAAACTGTCCCAAGACGAAATCAGGTTTAAAAATAAACACTTAGCTCTATACTGAATTATTCGACAAAAAACGCTTGACTTGCAGTGTTACGCAGCCTTAAATGCGGTCTTGACCACTTTTTGAGAAATGTGAAACCTGTCTTGAGTAACAAACCGCCAAAAAAATGCAGGGAAAAACGATTTTCAAAAACCGCTTTCTCCGCTAAACACACAAAAGTGTTTGCTGCAGCTGACGTGACATCGGCCGTGTAGCCGCGCGAAAAACAAAACCTCGCTTTGGTTTCAAAATTGCTAAGATCCCGGATGTTGCGTGACGTTATACGCGCATGGTTTGCGACGTCATACGCGCCCGCGAGCTAACCCTGCGCAAAGGGCGGACACACGCACGGACGCGCCCGCGAAGCATTTCGCTAGCCATGACCATGAAAAATGGCGGGCATAGGTTCCACGCAAGGGGTTCTATGAGCGTTCTTAAGTCAATCTCAAGTCAATCTCAAGTCAATCTTAGGTCAATCTCAACCTTGGCAGAGTTTTTAGAATGTTCTTATCATTTTGGAAAAATGTAAATTTACAGGCGCTCCAGTGAATCGATGCCAATGAAACTTTCAGAAAAAAATTTTGCACATCGGTAAGCATGCACAGTGAACGTTTTAAAAACATCCATCGAGCCGTTTCTCGGATTTTTGCAAAAGCCATTAAAGTCAAGAATTACCCAAAAATTGCACATGAAGCGATGTTAGGAAAAAAGGTAGTTCTCAAGATCGCAAAAGAGAAAGTAAACAAAACTTTCAAAATTTACAAACATAACATCAAGCTACTTTTTGACATTGTCATTAAGTAATTTCACAAAACCAGTGTTAATCTCTCGATCAATTTAATACCAGTACACAAATAGTAAGGTTTGAAATGTTATTGCGATTTATTTTAATTCAAACATACATAATTTTTTTATTCTTGCAAAATATATATGCCATATACCATATTTTAAGATGCCTATGTGGGATTTTCAATGCGAAATCTTAAACGCGCTAAATTTCACTTTTACCGATTTCTAAGTTTCTTGTTTATCGTCGTCATGGTAATATCGATTTTACCAGAAAATATATCTTGCCAAACTTCAATTCAAAACCAGTTAGTGGTGAAAATTTCACGTTGATCTGACTTGGAGAAGACCGCTTAAAAGCCGATTGAAAAATGTTGGTATGGTCTCCAGAAAACTGTATCGAACCACCTTAAAAGAGAGCGGGTAAAATGCAACTCGGAAATGGCCTGACCGCAGCGAAAAGCTTTCACATAGCGGAATGGATTCCACAAGCGTGAGACGACGCACAACCATAGATCCTTTGAATGTCATTAAATATTTACTCACTACCTCCCTCTCCTTTGTTCTGGCCATTTACTTAATTAGCTTTTACGCCTCTGATTCAAATTCATTGGAATCTCATTAATTTTAAGGGAAGCAAGGAGCTCACTCCGAAAGGATTATTTCGATCAACTAACGGCTTAACAGAAGCGAGTTACAGAACATTACATAATCTGAATTTGCCTTTTCAGCCTTATACTTTTCCAAATTTGAACAGCACCAGCTAACTAAAAGCCTTTTAGATAGCTGGTACTAACTAAGAGTATTTCTGATAACCCATTAAAATCCCCTGAATTTTTCATGAAAGCACTAAGGTAAATCAAGAAACCTTTCTAGCTGAAAAACAAATCGATGAGAACGTTCTTGTGAGTGCATCTCATCACACGGACTCCCGAATCCTGATGGTTGAGATCCGGAATCCAGAAGGGTGGAATCGGGAATCCAGGGGGCTGGAATCCCGAATCTAATACCTCTGTGGATTCTGTTACGCGGGGCGAGTCACAAATCAAATTAATTTTTATTAGAATTTTTTTTTTCACCAGGGCTCGTTTTGAAAGAGAGGGAAAAGGCAACTCGGAAATGGCTTGACCGCAGCGAAAAGCCGTTGCACGTAGCGGAATGGATTCCACAAGCGTGAGACGACGCACAACCATGGATCCTTTGAACGTCATTAAATATTTACTCACTACCTCCCTCTCCTTTGTTCTGGCCATTTACTTAATTAGCTTTTACGCCTCTGATTCAAATTCATTGGAATCTCATTAATTTTAAGGGCAGCAAGAAGCTCACTCCGAAAGGATTATTTCGATCAACCAAGAAGCAAGTTACAGAAAATTACATAATCTAAATCCAAACTATACGTTCCTTTGCTGTGTTATTTTACTTTGCCTTTTCAGCCCTACTTTTCCAAATTTGAAAGGCACCAGCTAACTTAAAGCCATTTAGATAGCTGGTACTCGATCGCCAGTATCATGTAACTAAGAGTATTTACGAAAACCCATTAAAATTCCCTGAATTTTTCATGAAAGCACCGAGGTAAATCAAGAAACCTTTCTACCTGAAAAACAAATCGATGAGAACGTTCTTGTGAGTGCATCGCATCACACGGACTTATAAGACCCTTATAACACGAACTCCGCAGAAAAGAAGTTGAACAAAAGGTTGACCTTCAGCCTCGCCTTGTCGGATGATCAAGATGAACTTTCCTGGTTTGGTTTTATCCATCGGGTTGCTCGTGGCAGTTGAATTAACGGTTTTGTCGTGGGCCACAACAAATCATGAGAAACCTGAAATCCAAGGTAAGGGTCTTTTGGTTTAGTTCACTACACGTAACGTTTTCTTTATAGAGCTATGAACAGTTCATAAGGATGTATTAAAAGAAATTAATCAGCAGAAATGTTGAGCGTAACCATAACTTTGCTAAAAACCGGACTTCAAATGAAAATAACGAGCCGACCACAAATTAAAATAACCAAACTGTAACGCATAAACCTACATAAAAAAAAAACATAAAGAGGTCAACTGAGACATGTCATTATACTGTTATAAAAGGGTGTCAGTAAAACGCGAGGTCGGGGCCGGGGTCGGGGTGGGATTAAGTCTAGGATTAGGTATGGGATTAGGTATAGGGTTAGGATTAGGTATAGGATTATATTTAATCCCATACCTAATCCTAGACCTAATCCCACCCCGACCCCGGCCCCGACCCCGCGTTTTACTGACACCCGTTATAAAACCACAGGTAGACCAATGTGATGTCACATCAAGTACAGTAATGAAATATACTAGGTAATAATACGATTTGGAATTGAGAAGCGATAGAAAAATCGAAAATATTACACAATAAAGTCTTCTCACCTTTACTTTGTTGTCTCTTGATGTATCCTGACCGGTTTTAAATGCATTTTTACCACTTTTGTCACTCACCCCACTATCCACTTATAGTGGATAGTGGATAGCACTCGCCCCACTATCACACAACAAAGTCAAGGTGAGAAGACTTTATTGTGTAATATTTTCGATTTTTCTATCGCTTCTCAGTTCCAAATCGTATTATTACCTAGTATATTTCATTACTGTACTTGATGTGACTCACACATCACAATTGGTCTGCCTGTGATAAAACTGACTCCCATCGGTTATTTGAACTCTTTAGAAATAAAGAAAACGCTCGCCTGCGGCTCGTGTTTTCTATAAATTTCTCTCATGGGCTTAAGTCCCCGTCGCGTTTATAGTGTGATAAATAGCTCTGGCTTCTTTATTTGATAAATAAAGGGACTATGTTTATTGCGTTATAAATTATTCAAAAACTTGGCACGATCGGTTTGAACGCCCTTGTTAGGATCCGCCGACCCCCTTGCAATATGTCATCCATTCATGACAAATATTCTGCCGTATATAAACAGTGCAATAAAAATAATTCTAGGATGTGTATCACTTGTGAGATATTAAAAAAAGGTTAAAAAAAACTCTTAAAAGTGTTAAACAGTTTTTAACCCAGACGTTAAAAGCTTAGCCCTTCTTTAGTGTAACGTCCGGTGATGTTGTATCAGTGCAAGAGTGTTGTTAGCCATATGTGACATATGTGCATGGAAGTGCTTTTAAGTGGCTGTCTCCCTAAGATCCTCATAATCGTCAAAATAGTCATGAAACAGATCTTCTTCAAATCTTGCATGCGAATTACACTTTGTCTAGTGACTTTAAAAACACATTTCGTTTGGTCTTAAAATGTTTTCTTCGGCAACTTACAGGGGGTTCCCTAGGGGACCAAATTTGATAGTTTTTTAGTATGAAAAATGCAAAATTTCCCTAACTTTGGCAACTTCTCACAATACTTAAAATTTGAAGCAGAGCTAAATTCCACAGTTGTCTGACAGGTATCAGTCCAGTTATTATTACAACGTTATAAAAGTTTCCATATCATTGTGCCAAGTAGTTGAACATTAACTTCTATCAACCCACTTTCACAGGTTGTAATAAAACAGGAAAAATGGGTTCACAAAAATTCATCTAAACCACAAGTGGGTCGTCGTAGAGCAATTTCCTTTCAACCATAGAACAATTAACACTTAATCTTAACTATCGTAAAAAAATTGTATGGCCAGTTGGTTTTAAGAACATGACGCCGCTTTGAAAAACCGGTATTTACGAATTATGCAAATTAGGTGCCTCAACCATCAGAGAAACACAAAAATAGTTTCAAACTACAGCAGAATACAAAATTATACTAGTATACATCAGTATACAGTTGTATTGAAATTGTTGATAGCCTTCAAAGTGCCCATTAACCGTCCTCGATGCACACAAAATCCTGCAAAATACTGCTTCGTTCAATGACCGCTAATTTTGCTTGAGAAGTAAGTTTGCAAGAGCGTCTTCATCTGTAATTATTAATCTCAGAATAAAGCATCAAAAACAAGGCACAATGCGTACACAATGCGTATCACTTGTGAAATATTTAAAAAAGGTTCAAACCTTGAAAAGTGTTAAACGGTTTTTAACACGGACGTTTCGGGCTTAGCCCTTCTTTAGTGTAATGTCCAGTAATATTGTATCAGTGTGCCCCCCCCCCCCCCTCTCCCTTCGTAACTTCAAGAACATTAAGGCTATGACAATGAAACCTAGAGGGTACATAGTACGTCCAAAACTGTCTCTTTTGCGGTCCGCACAATGGAACGATAACGTCATATGACGTAGTTATTAGGTAATAATTAGTTGTGCAGCCCCCATCTTGGATCCGCCATCTTGGATTTCTGAAATTTTTTAAAACCTCTTAAAAACCGTCCAAATTGACGCAAAATAAATCAAAACCAACAAATAAATGCTAAATGACGTAAAAATACAAAAGTTATACCAATAAACATTGTTTTTCTTCATTCAAGGGTATAAATATGCAAATTTAAAAAACATGGCTGTCAAAATCTTGTTGTCATGGAAACATCAAGTTACGAGATCAAAAAATTGTCATATGAAATTGTTGCCAGATAAGTTTTAGGAAAAGTCACAAAATTTGATGGCGTTTGAATACATATTAAGGAAGTTATGAATGTTGAAAGTTAGCGCGGGCACTTTGTGCGCTCCCCCCAGCCCAGGCCGAATAGAATTAAAATCTGGGCCTTCGTTAAACTCTTCTTCTAAACATTTTCTAATAAAGCTCCAACTAATTTTGTAGTATCAAAAAAGCAATATTCAGTTGTTTGATTTAGGTAATGATTTGAACGCAAAAGGCAGAAGTCAACAACAAGGACAAAGTAGGATGACTACCAATCCCCCCACCGATCCTCCTCACATCAAGGATGGAAGTATGTGCCTTAAATTTTTCTCTGTGAATGGGCAGCCTCCAATCTTTCCAACAGGTAATACTGTTGCCATTTGCCAACGTGATGCAAAAAGCACAGAACTTGCTGAATTCGCCACCTTATTTGATACCAGTTTGGGAATTCCGCGCTACTCGATATATGCGGTTGATCCCGTGAAAGTTAAAGGCATTGGCACAGTTGGTAGATCAGACAACTGGCACCAAACTACAGGTTTGTTTATCTGTAGTTAAGTTCACGTAAAGTAGCAACAGTATTTCAGTATATGAGTCAAATACGGCTCGTCTCAACCAATCAGCGTTCAGAAATTTCTCAGCCTGTATTATACTAATTGTCGTGAGCGTTTGTTCCGTTGTCGGTACATGTAACCCCAAATTCTTGATCCTGTACAGACTTATTTCACACCTAGGAAACATTAAGCTTTCTCATTTCTGCACCCTGTATATTAATATTTTACAAAGTAAAATTCACTTAAGCGTTAATTGCAATATTTCCAGTTAATATTCCCTTTCAGAGGTCTTCAGAAGAGCAGATCCATGTATTTCGGCCAAAATATCTTTATTTCTTTATATAATCGTGTTATTTTTTCATTTTGAAATCAGTTACCCGCGGCGCTTCGTTAGCTACCCCGCCAGAGTAAGTGCACTACCACTGAGCTAAGTAATCATCGAATGGATCGAACGTCCTTCCTTCCTTCCTTCCTTCCTTCCTTCCTTCCTTCCTTCCTTCATTTATTCACTCACTCACTCACTCACTCACTCACTCACTCATTCATTCATTCATTCATTCATTCATTCATTCATTCATTCGTTTATTCATTTCATTCATTTCTTTATTCGTTCGTTAGTTCGTTCATTTACATTTATTCCTTTTTGTCTCTATTTGTTCACTTTCGTTTATTCCTCCTTATTCCCCTGATTGATTGATTGATTGATTGATTCAGATTGCGACATTTTTCATTTTATTGTCAGGAATTACACTTCAAGGAAGCAACGAGATGTATGCCAATCAACCGGGTCCGATAATTTACCAGAAAGGTCACGTAGCTCCATTTAACATTTTGTCTTACAGTGCTGGAAGTGGTCGTGCAAGTTTCGCTTACACCAACGCCGTACCGCAGGTTGCCAATTACAATATGGCTTCGTGGAAAAAGGACGAGGCTCACATAGTAAAATATGCCCGAGAATGCGCTTCTGAAGATGGAACTCTGTACTTAATTACCGGCATATCAGAGGTTAGCATCAATCAAGCTGGTTCCCCAGTTACAGTCACGGCGACAAGACAACCGATGTCTCAGTCATTCCCTTCTCACGTTTCCAGTATCACTCACAAAATCGCCATCCCAAACTCGATGTGGACTGCCGGCTGCTGTGTGACTGGCACAGGAAAAGTCTTGGGAGCGTTCGCTGAGATCGGGAATAATCTACCGAAACCCAATAACCTGGTTTCCAGTCTGAGTGTAGCAAAGGTTCAGGATTTTATTAGAGAGGGAGCTAATGATCCATACATTCAGTTTTTTCCGGGCAATACTGATTGTGAAGCGATTGACAAAACAGTTGAATTGTGACGGTGATTTGTAATCTTCAAAGTGATTCAATAAAATTAGCACAGTGAGATTTCTGTAATGATTCGATACATTAATTTTTGTTCATTCGTAGTAGTTCTAACCCACGATCGACCAGCAATCCCTTTTTCCTTAGTTTGTCGACCGAGGAGCAATCAAAAGCCGCGTGAAATCTTGGAGTGAGACGCGGGTGGAAGCTCGGAAACTATGTCCGGTCAATATAACAATGTAGAAGGATAACGGTGAATAAAATAATAATAATAAAAATAGAATTTATAGAGCGCGCTTTCTATAAAAGTTTTCAAATGCGCTTTACATGAAGCAACATTAATACTACTAACAATATAATAATACCACAAAAACATCGATCTCAGTCAAATATTCGCGTTATATTCCATTAACAAGGAAAGGAATTGGCCATCGAAAGTGTTTTGCATGAAATTAATTGATGCGATTTGATAGGAGAAAGGACCGCGGGTCCACCACGGTCAAACGTCCGAGACGTTTTTCGTTTTATTTCGTGGGATTTTTTTTTAATATTAAATGGAAATATGGGCAAGGATGCATAAAAAAATTGGTTGACGTTACTATCTTTTAATGTTTCCCAAAATGATGAGCTTTATTCCGTTGAAAACTGACCAAAACTCTTTGCGCCTGATCAAAATTATGTTGGCAAATGGCGCCGACAATTCTGCAGTTCACAGTTTTTAAACGCTTAGACCTTTTTTTAGTAAACTTTCAAAACGTTTGGAAAATTGACAGTGTATTGGCAATATATTAAACTTTAAACAGTGAAAATGACAACCTTAACTTTTAAGTACTTTGCTTAACTTTTGCAAATTTCTTTCGTTTGACCGCAGTTCAGACCGCTGGTATCGGCGGTTTTGACAACTTTTGCATTGGCATCCTAAATCAGCCGAGGCATGGACCGGGGCATTTTCCACCGAGGCGGAGTGGGACTGGAATCGTGATGGCGACCGTGAATGGGAAGATGAGAATCTTTGAATGGTTCCACTATTCACAACACTCATAATGATATGCAAAGTTGAAATATGTAAGGGTTAGACAATGAACGCGAGTGTTCTATGGGATATAGTGCCTTGAGCATAGATAGAAGTCCATGAGGGCGTAGCCCGAGTGGCACTTCTATCTAATGCGAGAGGCGCTATATCCCATAGGACACGAGCGTTCATTGTCTAACCGTCTTAGAAAATGGTCATATCCGCGAAGAAAACATATGTTATGCAGATTGTATTATGAGGGTATTTTAATTGTGTCATTCACACTTGGGAATCACGTTGTTATTTTGTTTTGGATGTCGCCGTAATGTTGGTAGAATTTTACGAATAACAATGCTTTTCTTTCTTTGGAGCTTTGTTTATTGTTTGTTGTTTCGATGGCTCATTTGTTCCGGCTATGAGCTAGTATACAGAGCTCGAGAAACTTGAGGCCGTCCTTGCCACTCAAGAGTTACTTGCTTTTGAGAGCGTAGACATATCCGAGTGCTTGGGGGATGATATGAATTCCACAAAAGTGCACGTTTCCAAAAGCCTACGACAGTGAACGAAATTGAGCAAACAGAAAGAGACAGAATTCCAAAGCACGGTGAGACCAGTCTTTCGGTTGTTTCGGTGTGTACCGGAGGACAGATGACGTACAACAAAAGGAACAAAGAACGACAATAATACAAATGCAAAATAAGACCAAAAATACAATACCACACAAACAATAGAAGACAATGAGTACCGGTACACGCAGAAAGACCCAGTCTTTCGTTTAATTTTTCCTAAAAATTGTTAAGTCGAATTTCGTTTTGTTATTTTGGTGATTAATCTCTTGCTTAAGTTATGTAAAGCGAAAACTTCAAATAAAATTGTCATTGTTGTTTTTGTTTAAATTAGCAGCCTGTAATTCATTAGTATGCTCTATATACTCATTAGTATGCTCTATATACTCATTAGTATGCTCTATATAGAGCATACTAATTAGGCTTTAAGACAAAGGAAAACAAAATAATTCATTAGTATGTTCTATATAGAGCTTACTAATGAGTCGTTATTTTACCCCACAATTTCCCTGGGCTTCAAAGCCCCCGCCTCTTTACATAATTTAAGACAGTTTATGGGATATAGAGCACACAAATACTGGGCACTGATTGGCTGAGTGGGTGTGACCATTTTCTAAGTAATAATAATGCAGTTTTCTCGACTAGGTGAGCATTCCTCGCACTGATTACGTAAGAGCTCTACAATAAATACCAAGACAATTCGTTCACTCCACTCACACTCAGTTTTTTCCAGCGGAGCGCGGAGAAGGTCACTAAAGTTTTTATGGCGGTACAACCCACGCGATGGCAGATATCCAGCCTTGGTTCAAGTGGACCAACAAGAATTTGAGGTGAATGTTTGATCGCATTCTGTTTCGCTTTCCAGTCACGCTTTTGGTCTTGTTGTCTCTTATAGATTCCTTTAAACCGCCAAAGACTGAGTGGAAGTGAATTGTTACAGGACTGGAAAATCACTAGATTGCTGAAAACCGCACACGTAACCTGAAATTAAGATCATGCTTTGTTCGTAAAATGATCTCTTCGACTTGAGAATCGAAGGTTGATTACGAACGGGAAAAAGCGTAGGCGCCTTTAGGCGCGGTAAAAAGTCCAGTTGTTTGAACTGGCGGCAGAGCGAAATATCGCTGGAATGCTTTGTTCGTAAACTGATTACGAACGGGAAAAAGCATGGGCGCCTTTAGGCGCAGTAAAACGTCCAGTTGTTTGAACTGGCGGCAGAGCGAAATGGGTGTATGTAAAAGGCGGAACGCACCCGGAACCACCCGGAACCCCCCGGAACCTGCCGGAACCGACCCGGAACCACCCGGAACCACGCGGAACCCACCCGGAACCACCCGGAACCCACCCGGAACCCACCCGGAACTACCCGGAACTACCCGGAACCCACCCGGAACCCAAAAAGATTGAAATAAAAAATTAATAACAATAGAATAATAAAAATAAAATAAAAATAACAACAATCAATGAAGGATACCCTAATATAAAAAAAGACTGATAGGTAGTAAAGACAGGAACAGGACGTCCCGTGACTGTCGGAGTGCTCGCCATGCCAAAGGTCAAAGTCCAGAGTATTTTTACGACTGGAATTCGCGTGCTTTGTGCAAGATAGCAGTATTATAAAAGTGACAGGCCAAACACGACTCCCGCTAGTCGCAAAATGTATAAAGAAGCCTTTAGAATAGTTTTCCCAAGAAATTCTTCGAGATATTTGTTCCCTTAGATCACCAAAATGAAATTGTGACAAGTCACTATTATCTAATTGTTTTGCGTGCTTGATATTGTGTGACTCTTTGGTTCTTTGATCGTTGGGATATAAATCTCTTTGGCGTTTGCAAAAAAATGGAAAATTTTGTAATCACCAAATTTTCGTTTTCGTTATTCTATTCCTAACCCTAACCCTAATATAATTCCTTTACCTAATCCTAACACTATGCCTAATCCTAGACCTAATCCTAGACCTAATCCTAGACCTAATCCTAGACCTAATCTTAGACCTAATCTTAGACCTAATCCCACCCCGGCCCCGGCCCCGGCTCCGGCCCCGGCCCCGGCTCCGGCCCCGGCCCCGGCTCCGGCCCCGACCCCGAAATTAAGTGTACGGTGATAAGTTCATATCAGTCTTACAATAAACTGGGTATGAAGTCCTTGCTGACACACAGGCCCCTGTGTGTATTTCTGGGTAGTGTAGGGAAAATTACCCATTTTAGCCCAACCCCTAATTCCCAAGCCACCAGACAATGTTGCGTTTCGCTTTCTCAGGTCTGTCGCTTCAATTCACAACATTGGATGGGGGAACTGGGTTAATGTGACAGTGTAGTGAATGGAAAGAGATAGTGATAAATATGCTTTTCGTATACAGTGCCGCGTCAACTATTTTTGTCGCCAATAGACCATAATACAGTTGTGTGCTTGGTGACCTGGCCTTTGAATGGAAGTGAGGCTGGAGGTACAGAACTTAGTGCTTTTCAAATGTAAAATACAGCTAGATAGCATGAGAAAAGCACTAAGGTCTGTATCAAAACAAGGTCACCAAATACACAAATGCAAAATGGTCAATTGTAACTTTCCCCGTTGCTTGTTCTTGTATCACAAGTGACAGCCAGGTATAAATAAGTTCGCGAGTTTAAAGGACAGTGTCCCGGCTCAAATATCGCGTTTTCGTGATTGTGGCATCTCGAAATATGTACAAAAATCACCAATTGTGATAAAAGCAAAGAAATATGAACCCGAAAAGACAAAATAACGACTAAAAAACTCACAATTCCATCATAATGGAAACTTTGATTTCTTGACCGCCTGTCATGAAATCAAAATTGATGAACTGTAATCCACTTCCATCCTTGTAATCCTGCACTTTATCTCCAAACTAATGCTTCTGTTTTGCTCTATAGAATCTTTTTATCCAATTTAGTTGTATATTTGGTGGTATTTGGCGATATAACATGGAAATTATAAAGTAACCAAAATTTCGTTATTTCGGCGGGACAGTGCCCCCTTAAATCCTGGAGCTTGGAGTTGCTTTTCTCAGTGCATACACTCTTTACACTCTTGTGCTTGTGCTGGTAACAAACGGACCTAGTGGCTCCCAGCTGTCGGAACTTAACCCGGTTTCAATAGCATGAAGTGACTGGATGGGATGTCAGTCTATCGCAAGGTTACCGCCACCCCCCTCCCCCCCACCCCCCAAGCATGATGTCGCCGGTACCCATTAACACACCTCAGTGGAGAAAGACAACGTGGGGGGCAGAGGAAAGGCTCGAACTACCGACCATCAGGTTGGAAGTCCGATGCGCTAACCACTACACCACCGCACAGGCTAACCACTACACCACCGCGCCTCCCAAGATACTACCACCAGAACCCTTTCTTTCTTACAAAGACAAAAAACAAACACAAGGTCAAGTTTATACAAATCGATTTACTTCTCATTCCTCAAACCAGTAGTTACAAAATTTCTATAAGTTCATAGCTTGCTATCGTGCTCTATTATAGACGAAACAATTTTCCGTCTTGTTATAGTGAAAGCAATTGCCCTAAACCGTAACTGATTGTGTAAAAAAGGATAATTTAACAAGAAAAAATATTTAGCCTAAGCGTGCATAGAGATGGTCCATTCTTGAGCAATGTTCACCGCAGGTTTCTTGATGGTCATGGTGTTTGTGGAACGGTCGTGTTTAAATTGAAGATGCCTGGTTTCACCACCTACAAGAAATGAAACGACACAGAGTCACAAGTAAGTATATTAGTAATTAACAACTGAGTGTAGTAAGACCAAAACGAAGGTGATTTCTCTGGCCAATCACAACAAAGGCAGTCCTTCTAATGAGCCAATCAGTACACGAAGGAAAAACATGAAGGCGCGGGAAAACGCGTGCGAGCAAGTCACGAGGCACGATTGGAGAAGAAAGTGGCGAGAGGTTTTTTGAACCAATAACACAGGCTAAAGGCGATTTTTTTGTGCAATTTTTGTCGGGCGCAGGTTACATGTTCAGGTTACATGTTCAAATCGCATGTGTAAACGGGCGGCGATTTCAGTGCGATTTGGGCGCGATGTCGCAGAGGTTTCATGTTCGAAACCTGATGCAACTTGGCGGCGATTTTTGGGAAAACACAGCAAATGTCGCAACCGAAACGCACAGGAAATCGCCGCTAGTTTACACTTGCGACAAAAGTTGAACTGAAGAGCGCAACAAAAATGGCATGTGTAAACGGGCCTTTACTGATGCAAAACCAAGTGTTGGCCAAATATGGAAAGAAATACATGGTCAGAGCAGGACTTGAACTCGGGACCTCCGGATTTCAAGTCTGGAGCTCTAACCACCAGACCACGCAGCCTGCCTCGGTTAATTTTTGTAACGTTTAGTCCTTTACATTCCCCTCGCGGCTTTGCCTTCCCGTGAGCAATACAGGTAAAAGTCTGTATTTGAGAATTGTTACATACCATCAGTGGTAAGGATGATTCCTTTAGGTGCGTTGCTGATTCCCAGAATAGCAATACGCTCAATCCACGCATCGGTCTTATATTGAGTGTTCGGTTTCTCTTTCCTGCAACAAAGATGGCAAAAAATTTAGTGCTTTCAAAACCAAACTGCCTACAAAGCCACTTGGCTGGACTGGTGCCATGCGAACGTACTGCTGAAGAGGTTTCATTTGAATGGTGACATCATACATTATCAACAGACCCAAAAGTTAGAACACCATCACATTTCTCCATAATTGGATACAGTTTAATATTTCTGAACAATTTTAGGTACTTTCTCAGGCCAAGATTTTGTGCTTTTTTGCTTTAAAACTGATAATATCGGTAAAAGAAAACTTTGAAAAACAAAAAAAGTATCGTCCAACCAACCGACCATTAAATTTCCAGTGTAACAAGAGCCAAAGAAGCCTAGCCTTTGATGGTGTGAATGTAGCTTGCGAATAATTCCGCGTCTCAAAACGCCCGGACGCCCGTACGCCACGCCGCAGGCGGCCGCGAGCGAAGAGAGGCGGCTGTATTCGCAGGCTATAGTGCAAATGGGATGTCAGTCGGTTAAAAATAAAACAATAAAGCTACTAACAGGAAATTCCATATGGATGACAAAATCCCTGACTCTTCAGTGGGAGGCTTAAGTGGGATGGGTTTAGATGCATTCCTACAGGTGAAATGAAAAATATCCTAATCTCACTGAACGGTTTTCAAGCCTTGATTAAACTAGAACGACGTATCATGAGAGTTGGGTCTAAATTAGTGAACACGAGAGTCATCGAGAGCGCACGAGTGTCAACGAGGACGACCGAGAGTCAACGAGGACGACCGAGAGTCAACGAGGACACACGAGGGTTAACGAGAGCGCTCGAGAGTTAACGAGAGCGCTCGAGAGTCAACGAGAGCTTACGAGAGCTGGTTGGTGAAAGAGATAGAGTTCAGAATCGACAAGAGTGATCGAGAGCGGTCGAATGGGATGGACAGATCATAGTCAGCAAACATGATCGACACTCGAAAGAGCGCAATCTTATTGATTCTGAGGAAAAATTGACAAGACAAAAGATAGTTACATCATCATCAACACTTGTTAATTCTCGTTTGACTCGGGCTTACTTAGTTATTCACTCTCACTAATAATTTGTGTTTGCTAAATTTGATTGCAAATTATACAACCTGCCTTGATTAGCTTTGCTATATGCAGGTTGTATATTTCTTTAATTTGTTAAATTTAAACTATTGAAATAAAATGATGAAAAAATGATGATGATGACGTGGGTGAGACACAAATAACACAAGTACTTTTTAAATCTTCAAGCCTCACTCGAGTGGTCAAGTTAAAATAATTTATTCCATTTGAATAATTCCTTCTTTTATTTTCTGAGGCAATGAGTTATAAGGAGTTGTACGAGACAACAGAGTGAAAAGTGATCTTACTTTGCTATCAATCGTCCCCCACGGAATGTAAACTTCATGTAAATGTAGGCGCCATTTTTGTAATCAAACGTGTAGCCATCATCCAAGTATAGGTCTCCCTCAGCTTCAGCCTGGAAAAGCAAGCTTCTTCAGTAGGAGAAATAGACTCATCCAAGATCTACAATATTGTCATAAAAGCTCTCATTCTATGAACATGCTGCAACGAATTAACATGTCCTCTCAATTGTCCTTTTTTTCTGGTTGAACAAGGGGCTGAAAAGTGGAGAACATCAATTTATGGTGGCAGTTAGGGAATTAAAAGATTATTCAGATGTCAGTAAAACAAAGTTTGATTGACATTATATTTGCAGCCAGTGCAAGAGTTGAGAGAGTACGAATCGTATGGACATTGGACAGTAAAAAGTTAGTCAAGAATTTAGCAATATTTTTCTGAAAGTGCTGTTTGTTTTCTAATATTTTGCAAAATTAAATTTCGACTTTTTTTACTTTTGAACTTGGTAAGACTCAAACGAGCTATTTAACCTATTTTTAGTATCACTTTGAAAAGCCAAAAAACATCAACCTAAAAACAGTGCTCCACCTTTTTTAACAATAACTGTATTACTGGACTGAAGATATAAATAAGGCCCCATTTACATGGAAAGAGGATGATTCTAGTGCTAGGACGATCCTAGCACTAGGTTCATTTGGTTTACATGCATAAATGCGGCTTTCAGGATGGCCCCAGCTCCTTTGAGTTCGACGCGGTTGCAAAGCAAGACGGCGGGCGACAATAACAAAAGAGAAGATAACCCTGAGGCTCCCGAGGCCGTTTACATGGAGCCGGCTATCTCAGATAGGATGATCCTAGCGCTACGGCCAAATGCAACCCTTCGAATGTAAACTGAAAGCAGAAAACATGTTGCGCTCGGATGATCCTGGTGCTAAATAGGGTCTAAGTGTCTTTGCCTAAGAAGGAAGAACAGGATGGAAATGGATCTTGCAATTTGAAAAAAATTGGCCAATTTCACTCGTTGCTCTAAGAGCATTTTGGTTAAGAACAAAGATACCGATACGTCACAAGCCTAATGGCTCACAACTGCAGGAGCTTAACCCGGTTTCTGTAGCATGAAGCGACTGAGAGTATTACTACCCCCCCCCCCCCCCCCCCCCGTGAATGGGATGCGAGTCCATCGCAAGGTTACCTACCAGCACTAGGGAGCTTAAGATCCACGACAACGGCATGGACGACGACGACCGGAAGTGAGATTCACGCGATTTTCCCGCGAATTCCGTCGTCGTCCTCTCGTCGACGACGACCAAGCCAGTAGTTTCACGTCGTCGTGCAAAGGAGTTGTTTAAACAAAGTTCAAAGGTAAAAATTTACACTGACTTGTCACACTTTTGTAATATTTTTTCATCCTTTATCTTTTGTGGTTTCATTTTAGCTTCTCTTTCTATTTTACGAAGCGAATTGGATTAAAAATTTGACTGTATATAACGGCGTGTTTTCTTGTTGTTTACTAACTGGCGGCGCGGCAAGACAAGAGGAAAAGGCGAACCGGTAAGTCGTAAATTTATTTTTCCATGAGGTTGTAAAAAGGAATGAAGAACCTGAATAATAATTAACTCAATTGTGTTTTGACTTGAGAACACAACTGTAAGTGCTGGCAGTATAACGTTTATCTTTAAAACTTGCCCTCACGGTCGAAACAACTAGATCGAAAAAAAATTATTCATGACTGCAAGCAGCTGGCCGCAAGCCTTGAATAGAAGAATTTAATCACTTGTACTCTGGAATTTTTGCCTCTGTAATATGTAAAATTATATCGAATCTTTTGCAGTGAAACGTTTCATTTTGTAACTTTTTTGCACATGTGATTAATTAGACTCACCTACGGCCAAATACAATTATTTTGCCAACTCTTGTAATTAACTGTGTATCGTGTTTATTTTTAGGAATCCAAACTTTGTATGGAATTCCGAACACAATATACTAATGTGCCGGGAACTCGGCCAAACACTCGGGCTCGGCCATTTCATACAGCGCGAACTTTCGATATTCTCCATGGGAAAAAATCAGGGTTTTTTCACTCGAACAGGTCAAACAAAACTGGAAATTCTTCGTCGTTAATAAAGTTTAATCCGCGGCTCAAAAAAAGAAGCTCACTCATGTCCTTAAACGATGTCATCTTGAGCGAAACGTTTTCAACAAGCCAAGTCGAAATAAGTCGTCGTCGTCTACCTGTCGGCCGCATCTTAAGTTTTCATTTTTCCACCGAAACCGACGTCCTCAGTCCAGTCCTCCCGCGGTCTATAGACGTCGTCGTCGTCTCGTTCGTTGTGGATCTTAAGTTCTCTATTATGTCGCCAGTACCCATTTATACACCTGGGTGGAGAGAGAACGTGGAATGAAGTTTCTTCTCTAAGGAAACAACACGACGGCAGAGACCAGGCTTGAACCACCGACCTTCACATTGAAAGTCCGCCGGGTACGCGCTAACCACAACACTACCGCATGGTCCGTACCGGAACTTAGTCAAAAATATTAGTACAGTATTGTCTAATTGACCAACACTGAAGAGCAAAATCTCCGTTGCATTGGCCCATGCATTAGTATAGGTAATCATACGGTTTCGAGTTCAATTTGGGATTAATTTGCACGAGTGAGTTTTTCAAAAAGCTCAAAATTGCACGAGCCGCAAATTAATCCCAAATTGAACGAGAAAACCGTATGATTACTTATTAATAATTATACATGAAAAAATTTGCATCCATTTTTGTTTGGAATTTTTTTTTTTTGCAAAAATTTTTTTTTGAAAATTTTTTTTTGTCTTGTTTTTTGGCAAAAAAAAGAAAAAAAAAATTTTTTTTTTCGATTTGTAATTTGCACTGGTGTTACACTTTTTGCACTGGTGTTACACGTTTTGCACTGGTGTTACACTTGAACTGCACTGCTCTTAGCCAATCAGAATCGAGTAATTTTTTCATGTATATTATTAACATTGTTAGTGTTAGAGTGTTCTTACATTAGGGTTCAAGGCTAAAGTCAGGGTGTAAGGATCCTTATGCATCAAAGCGCTGCAACGACGGACTCGCTGTTTAGTCGCAATGATGCTTCCTCCACGCTGGAACAACGGAATCTAAAAGACAAAAACGAAAGCATTTAGTATCCCCTGTTGCCTATAAATACCGCAACTACACATTAAAGCAATCTCGCATCTTTTCACTGGCAAATGGAACCGGACTATTTCCCGTCAATGTCTCATCTGGCCACCATAGTAACTATCTAAACGTCAGTGAGCCATGAAAACAACGATTGCTGTTACTCTTCCCAGGGGAAGCGTTATCGTTGTGTGCGTGCCCGATGGATTATATTGTCTTACCTTCTCAAGCGGAGTTGACACGTAAATTGTGTTTTGTCCTCGGTAAATCTTGTAGTCTTGCAAGTCGTACCAATACTGAAATAACAAGAAATACTGACAGTCAAAGAAGTAAAATAAGGAAGGAGAGGTTACGACTGAAAGTTTAACTGATTTCCACTAGTGAGGCAAGCATTAGCACAAACACAAGCATGGGTTAATGTCCAGCATTGCACGCAAAAGAGAGCCACGCTACTCCATGATAGACATCACAAAGTATCCTCATCTATAAAAGTTGACCATAACACATGCCAGCTTAGACTAACTTGATGGCAGGACGGTGCTTACTCAAGCAAGTAAGAACACGCAACCCTACCTCGCCTTTTCCTGGGAGATAAACATCAATGGAGTTCTGTCCCTGAGTGGTCACGGGTTTAACGAGAAGATCCTTTCCTGGAAATAAATGAACAATTATTTACGCTTGATTTCTAAGAGGAATATAACCAAATAACACCGATGCAGTGAAAACACGCCTGAAAGAGAACTGCTTATTACGAACGCTTCGTTATTACGACGGACGGTTTTCTTGATTAATCTACAGTCGAACCGTCGAACTCCCAAGAGTGCCAAACAACAAAATTCAAGAAAAATCCCAAATTTCATTTTGTAAAATACTGAGAAACAAATAGTACCATGCAAAAGTACTGCCGAAGAGGTTTCATTTGAATGGTCACACCATAGGATTTCATCCACAGACTCAAAAGTTAGAACAAATGGTACCATGCAAAAGTAGTGCTGAAGAGGTTTCATTTGAATGGTCACACCATAGGATTTCATCAACAGACTCAAAAGTTAGAACAAATTGTACCATGCAAAAGTACTGCTGAAGAGGTTTCATTTGAATGGTCACACCATAGGATTTCATCAACAGACTCAAAAGTTAGAACAAATGGTACCATGCAAAAGTACTGCCGAAGAGGTTTCATTTGAATGGTCACACCATAGGATTTCATCAACAGACTCAAAAGTTAGAACAAATGATACCATGCAAAAGTACTGCTGAAGAGGTTTCATTTGAATGGTCACACCATAGGATTTCATCCACAGACTCAAAAGTTAGAACAAATGGTACCATGCAAAAGTACTGCTGAAGATGTTTCATTTGAATGCTCACACCATAGGATTTCATCCACAGACTCAAAAGTTAGAACAAATGGTACCATGCAAAAGTACTGCTGAAGGTTTCATTTGAATGGTCACACCATAGGATTTCGTCAACAGACTCAAAAGTTAGAACAAATGATACCACGCAAAAGTACTGCTGAAGAGGTTTCATTTGAATGGTCACATCATAGTATTTCATCCACAGACTCAAAGTTAGAACAAATGGTACCATGCAAAAGTACTGCTGAAGAGGTTCATTTGAATGGTCACACCATAGGATTTCATCCACAGACTCAAAAGTTAGAACAAATGGTACCATGCAAAAGTACTGCTGAAGAGGTTTCATTTGAATGGTCACACCATAGGATTTCGTCAACAGACTCAAAAGTTAGAACAAATGATACCATGCAAAAGTACTGCTGAAGAGGTTTCATTTGAATGGTCACATCATAGTATTTCATCCACAGACTCAAAAGTTAGAACAAATGGTACCATGCAAAAGTACTGCTGAAGAGGTTCATTTGAATGGTCACATCATAGGATTTCATCCACAGACTCAAAAGTAAGAACAAATGGTACCATGCAAAAGTACTGCTGAAGAGGTTTCATTTGAATGGTCACACCATAGGATTTCATCAACAGACTCAAAAGTTAGAACAAATGATACCATGAAAAAGTACTGCTGAAGAGGTTTCATTTGAATGGTCACACCATAGGATTTCGTCCACAGACTCAAAAGTTAGAACAAATAGTACCATGCAAAAGTACTGCTGAAGAGGTTTCATTTGAATGGTCACACCATAGGATTTCATCAACAGACTCAAAAGTTAGAACAAATGGTACCATGCAAAAGTACTGCTGAAGAGGTTTCATTTGAATGGTCACACCATAGGATTTCATCAACAGACTCAAAAGTTAGAACAAATGATACCACGCAAAAGTACTGCTGAAGAGGTTTCATTTGAATGGTCACACCATAGGATTTCATCCAGACTCAAAAGTTAGAACAAATGGTACCATGCAAAAGTACTGCTGAATAGGTTTCATTTGAATGGCCACACCATAGGATTTCATCAACAGACTCAAAAGTTAGAACAAATGGTACCATGCAAAAGCACTGCTGAAGAGGTTTGATTTGAATAGTCACACCATAGGATTTCATCAACAGACTCAAAAGTAAGAACAAATGGTACCATGCAAAAGCACTGCTGAAGAGGTTTCATTTGAATGGTCACATCATAGGATTTCATCCACAGACTCAAAAGTTAGAACAAATGGTACCATGCAAAAGTACTGCTGAAGAGGTTTCATTTGAATGGTCACATCATAGGATTTCATCAACAGACTCAAAAGTTAGAACAAATGGTACCATGCAAAAGCACTGCTGAAGAGGTTTGATTTGAATAGTCACACCATAGGATTTCATCAACAGACTCAAAAGTTAGAACAAATGGTACCATGCAAAAGCACTGCTGAAGAGGTTTCATTTGAATGGTCACATCATAGGATTTCATCAACAGACTCAAAAGTTAGAACAAATGGTACCATGCAAAAGTACTGCTGAAGAGGTTTCATTTGAATGGTCACACCATAGGATTTCATCAACAGACTCAAAAGTTAGAACAAATGGTACCATGCAAAAGTACTGCTGAAGAGGTTTCATTTGAATGGTCACACCATAGGATTTCATCCACAGACTCAAAAGTTAGAACAAATGGTACCATGCAAAAGTACTGCTGAAGAGGTTTGATTTGAATGGTCACACCATAGAATTTCGTCCACTTCGTGTCTCCTTAATTGACTCTGGGAGGGAAAGGGTTAATACGGACATCAAAGGGGTAGACCCAACTGCCCGCATTATAGAGGTGTTCGTATTAAAGGAGTTAGGGATTGCCGGTATGAAATTTGGCATCTTCGGGACCAAGAGAACTGTCTGTAATAGAGAGGTGTTCGTTTTATGGAAGTGTCCGTAATTAGAGTTTCAACTGCAAAATGACAAAGAAAAGAATATTTACCGTCGTGTGCTCACGTTCTTCATTAAACCATAAAATTGCTCGTCTGACGTTGTTGTTTTGCAGAGAATGGCAAAGAAATGTACCAAGATCTTTACAGCGTCCATATTAACGGTACGCGTTACCATTTTGGGGCAAACCAAGAGATTAAGCTTATATTATTTTCTCTTGGGCAAACTTATTAACAATAGTAAATTTACTTACCAAGTAAAAACTCATCTTCCATCGCAAATGTGTTTTTCTCCTCCGGATACTCTACCCACAGAGGCCTGAGGCAAAATGAGAAATCAACCATCACTAACAACTCAAAGTTAACTGACAAACTGGGTAGAGATTGTGAGAAACTTAAAAATCACCAAGCACTGAAATAAAACTCCCGCAAAGATTTCATGCTTTCCGGCATACGGACAAGCTCACTCACCTGACGATTGGTGTCCCTGTGTCAGAGGCATGGTAGAACAGGGTATACCAGTATGGCAGCAGAGTGTACCTCAGACGGATTGCATCTCTAATATTCTTCTTGTGATGCTCTTCATACAGCCACGGTTCACGACGCTTTGTATCCAAGTGAGCATGCGCACGAAAAAATGGCATGAAGGCCGCAGCCTGAAACACATCCAAGTAAAAAACAGGGCTTAGAGTGATACTTTTGTTACTGCGACAACAAAACTATTCGTTTAACAGTAGGTTGATTCTTCATGAAACCATTTTCACGCCAAAACAGTGTTTCGTTTGAGAAACACACATTTCAAAATTTGACCAAATTCGCTTAAGACCAAAACACCGAGGTTTGTGGTCACCGGAAAAAAAAAACGTTTTCGTTTTACTTTTCAATGATCATAAAATTGCAACAATAACAAAAAGTGACAAAACATTTTAAGAGAGAAAACATAATTTTCCAAATAATTCCTTTGTTTATAACTTTGTACTGAAGAATATAGTAGAGACATTTTTAAAATCCGTTCCTTTTACTTTCTCTATAATGCGTTTGATTTGTGATCTTATTCAAACAAGCAAGCAAACTCATTTTGTAATACTGATGAAAATCAAGAATACACACTTTTTCTAATTCAGTAATAATGGCGCTTCTTTTTTTAGCCCTTTTGCATGTTTACGTCGGCCTAGCTAATTTCGCACCCAAGCCTCGCTTTCGAAGTGTAAACCCGTGACAATCTCATGAATGTATTCTCAAAGGAGCAAATTTGAAATAAATACCCACTCAAAAACAACGTGAACTTGTCAAAGGTTTGCAAGGAATTTCGTACAAACGAGGCTGGTGGTGCATTTTCAGCTGGTGACGTCATCATGCATAAGGCCTATTGAGCCTATTGAGTGGTAAGCTAACTCCATAGTACTTATTCTGACTAATCACAACATATGAAGAAAATCCAATGAACCAATCAAAACTCGACAAAAATATATGTAGCCGGCGCAACGCGCGGGAATAAAGCGTGTGACCAAAGTCACCATTGGTTTTCGTTTTAACTGTGGATGGATGTCAAAGAGGCGCGATTTTTTTCAACCAATCACAATGCATACAAATAACTTTCTATATTCAATTAAAATCAGCTCTAATAATAACAATAATTAACTAATAATTTATTAATTAGGCATCTTACCTGGTACCACCGCACTAATAACTCTGGATCAGGGTTGTTAAAGAAGCCTCCGACATCAGCTGAAATCAAGCAAACATGTTTAGTTCATGCAAACGAAAGACAACAAATACAAATGCGCTATATAATTATTCCAAGTGGCACATCAGTAAGTAAGGAGCCCATCGTGAAATAAACTGGAAGAGATACCAGTCACATCACGTGATCGGTGTTGTTGCAATAATATAAAGAAGCAACTTACCGCCTGAGAATGGTAACCCAACAAGGTTCAACGTTAGAATCATAGGAAGAGATGCCTTGAGATGGTTCCACTCCGCCATGTTATCACCCGTCCAAATGGGACCTGGAACCAAGTAATCAGCTGAAATGAGCTACAACACGATTTTATTTTCTGCATGGATAAAAAGTCGAGAACTTGTACAGCATAGAGTTTATTAAAAAAAAAAAAGAAATGCTAAGTAGCCTGCGAACACAGCCGCCTCTCATCGCTTCTGGCCGCTGGGGACCCTTAGAGGTCCCTATCCAGTGCTGGAAATAATTTTTCTTACTTTTTGATCGGACATTTTACAAAATTGGTCGGACGTCCGCCATTTTGGATTTTTCCTGAGACAAAATCCGTAAGCATACACGACGTGCTATAAGAAAGTTTGCAATGCATTGTGGGGCGATTTCAAATGACACGGCCTTTTCTGAATTTTCTCGAATCAAGAGAGCCTTGACAGCTAAATAAATGGTACAAACAGCGTAAATTCTTATTGTAAAATTTTTGGAATCAGATTCGATGAGTTAACAAGACTTTCAAGGCAAAAGTTAAGTAATTTTTATGCTCGGACACCATGTCCGAGCATAATTGAAAACTGGTCGGACATTTTCGGATTTTGGTCGGACAATGTCCGATGACCGACCGTTATTTCCAGCACTGCTATCAGTCCGATTACATTGCAAAAGCTGAGTTGGTTATTTGACGGAAGGGTGGAAATTTTTGCCGACAACTATTTTCCGAGAGTTCTGCTGATCGTGGGCAAAATCGCAAAAATATCATGCCACACGGTAGGGCAAAACAACTTGGGAAAGAATAGACAAATTCGGCTAATGTATTTTGTACCCAATTCAAACCTTTTGGGATTAGAACTCTTTGTTCGTCATATTTCAATATCAATGAAGCATTGACATGGAAATTATATGGAAATATTGTGAACAAAGAATCTTATTCCCAGAAGGTTTGAATTGGGTACAACAATGCCTTAGCCGAATTTGTCTATGTTGGTCAAACCTTAAAGTGTATATGACAGATATTTTTTTATTTGCTTGATGGAATCTTCATGGCGTTCTGATCAGAATATCGAAAAACTTTTTCGACTTTCTTATCAGAACGCCATGTAGATTCCATCGAGCAAATAAAAAAATATCTGTCATATACACTTTAAAGGAGCCCTGTATGTATATGCACTGCAAGTAAACATGAGCTGTCGTTCAAACTATTTATTTTACAGTTGCGATATTTTTATCCTTTTTCCGTAAGCGCATACATATTATCTTGACTTCAATTTTTCACAGCTATCACTTACTCACCGAGTCTCTGAGTACCCGAGAAAAACGCCCTTGACAGCACAAAAGGCCTCTCCCTACCCCCTGAGCGGTCAATTTGTCCCAGAGTTGTGGCCATGTGTTGATAGAAGCCATAGATGTTGTGTACATCACGGTGTTCCCAGTCTCCATGATGCAGCGCGTCCTTATGCATTGTTATTTCGGGGCCATGGAACACAGAAGGCTGAAGAGGAAACAAACACAATCAGTTTTAGATAGAATTAAATACGAAGTTCCCGTATAAAAGGCTTAGCTCCTCCCCCATTTCACACCTGTGGGTTAACTTGCGCGTCCTTTAAATATAAGTTGCTTTAAAAAACTAATTAACCCAAGATTTTACCTAAGCAAAACAAGAAATAGAAGTTCATAAAGACTTCTGATATAACTTTCATAAAGTTTTTCCAAATTGTGTTAGCAATGGTCTCAGTAATGACGCATGTTTTTTTCAGTTGTTAATTCTTCAGTGGTTGATTGACGACGGGAGTTGAGAATGGCAAGGCCAGGCTCCATTTATACCGGAACTTCGTGTTTAAGCCTCTGAACCAAAATTGGATACATGTATCAACGATAAAGTAAATTGGCCACGGAAAAGACTCAAAAGCTGACGTTTCGAACTTAGAACGTCTAAAGTGCGAAAAGCGGTTGAAACAGAGGAAAAACACCTGTAAGTCCCCTCACCCCAACGATAAAAAAATTAAAAAAAACTGCAATCGTTAGTCTGAAGTGTAACCCACTTTCTCGCCCTACTTCCTGTGGGCGCCGGCGGGAGAGCTGTCTTGCGCCCACAGTAATTGGCGGCAGCTGTTGTGGTCACCCTGCCTTAACCCAGTAGTTGTTTTCTTTGTTTGTTATTAGTTTATTTGAAAGCGAAGTCTAATAAAATAAAAATAAAATAAAAATAATCATCCGACTGTTACGGACGGGGATTGAAGGGACCCGACGAAAGCCACTGCAGACTCAAGAACACTTAACTCAGTCCGAATAAAGCATTGCTATCCCCTTTTAATGACTTTAGCAAAGCGGAAACCACAAAAGTAATATTCGGTGGTCCCCCCCCCCGTTTCATTTTGTCAGCGGTTGCCGAACGACTTAAAAAACGAGGCGCTCTGCGGACGGGCGCTCTGCAGGTGGTGTATTTGCAGCGGTGAAGGCGATAAGTGATACAGCCTGGGTAGTAGTCGTTTCCTTTCGGAAAGTGCGAGAGGCGCGTCAAGGAATAGGGTGCGAATGGGATCTCCGAAAGAAATCGACTGCTGCACAGGCTATAAGGAACAAAGTTCACGTCAACGTAAAAAAAATGTCTGCAACGTACACAACGCACTCACCTCATTCATGTCATTCCAGGTGAAGAGAGTTTCCGTTGAACCCTGCAAAAAAAATTGCGATCAATAAGTTAGTCCTTTTACTCTGAAAGTCCAACTAGTAAGGTTTTTGGTTTTAACTTTTGAGTTTGTGGATGGAATCCTAAAGAGTGATTATTCAAATAAAAAGCATGGTTCTGTTTGCTATACACGGATGTGCTAACCTAAGAGTCTGAGGATGGAGTATATTGAGCGAGATCGTTCAAAAGAAAGCTGCTAAGTAGAAATGAAAGCTTTTGAGCAGTACTTTCCTGTGGTTATTGTTTATTTGGCTGTACAAGGTGGTTCTAACTTTTGCGTCTGTAGATGAAATCCTAAAGTGCGACCATTCAAATGAAAGCTACTGAGCGGCACTTTCATGTGGTGCTGTTTATTATGCTCTACAATGTGGTTCTAACTTTTGAGTCTGTGGATGAAACAGATGAAACAGAAAGTGTGACCATTCAAATAAAAGCTAGTGAGCGGTACTTTCATGTGGTGCTGTTTATTGCACTGTATAAGGCACTTCTAATGTTTGAGTGTGTGACTTTGATCCTGACCACTGATAGATTTTCAGCAGAACGTTACAAAATGAAATTGGACCATCAGCTTAATCACCTGATACTCGCTCAAGGCAAACTTGCCCGCCCACCATTTGCGAATCTCTGGATTGGTAAAATCGATCCAGGAAGATGTTCCTAAGAGAAAAGACCATGTTTTCGTTACCGTGTTTACTACTGCAACCATCTTTTATACCAAGCAAAATGAACTAAACAGAGAAAAGGGCGCATATAGAATACTTAAGCCGGGGACGTGCAAAAAAATAACAAAATTGAGGAATGTCCGGAAAGAGGAAATGTACGGAAAGTGCAATGTACGGAAAGTGCAAATGAACGGTAAGTGCAAATGAACGCAAAGTGCAATGAACGCAAAGTGCAAATGTCCGGAAAGTGCAAATGTCCGGAAAGTGCAAATGCACGGAAAGTGCAAATGCACGGAAAGTGCAAATGCACGGAAAGTGCAAATGCACGGAAAGTGCAAATGTACGGAAAGTGCAATGTACGGAAAGTGCAAATGTACGGAAAGTGCAAATGTACGGAGAGTGCAAATGTACGGAAAGTGCAATGTACGGAAAGTGCAATGTACGGAAAGTGCAATGTACGGAAAGTGCAAATGTACGGAAAGTGCAAATGTACGGAAAGTGCAAATGTTAGGAAAGTCCAAATGTTAGGAAAGTGCAAATGTACGGAAAGTGCAAATGTACGGAAAGTGCAAATGTACGGAAAGTGCAAATGTACGGAAAGTGCAAATGTACGGAGAGTGCAAATGTACGGAAAGTGCAATGTACGGAAAGTGCAATGTACGGAAAGTGCAATGTACGGAAAGTGCAAATGTACGGAAAGTGCAAATGTTAGGAAAGTCCAAATGTTAGGAAAGTGCAAATGTACGGAAAGTGCAAATGTACGGAAAGTGCAAATGTACGGAGAGTGCAAATGTACGGAAAGTGCAATGTACGGAAAGTGCAATGTACGGAAAGTGCAATGTACGGAAAGTGCAAATGTACGGAAAGTGCAAATGTTAGGAAAGTCCAAATGTTAGGAAAGTGCAAATGTACGGAAAGTGCAAATGTTAGGAAAGTCCAAATGTTAGGAAAGTGCAAATGTACGGAAAGTGCAAATGTACGGAAAGTGCAAATGTACGGAAAGTGCAAATGTACGGAAAGTGCAAATGTACGGAGAGTGCAAATGTACGGAAAGTGCAATGTACGGAAAGTGCAATGTACGGAAAGTGCAATGTACGGAAAGTGCAAATGTACGGAAAGTGCAAATGTTAGGAAAGTCCAAATGTACGGAAAGTGCAAATGTACGGAAAGTGCAAATGTACGGAAAGTGCAAATGTACGGAGAGTGCAAATGTACGGAAAGTGCAATGTACGGAAAGTGCAATGTACGGAAAGTGCAATGTACGGAAAGTGCAAATGTACGGAAAGTGCAAATGTTAGGAAAGTCCAAATGTTAGGAAAGTGCAAATGTACGGAAAGTGCAAATGTACGGAAAGTCCAAATGTTAGGAAAGTGCAAATGTACGGAAAGTGCAAATGTACGGAAAGTGCAAATGTACGGAAAGTGCAAATGTACGGAAAGTGCAAATGTACGGAGAGTGCAAATGTACGGAAAGTGCAATGTACGGAAAGTGCAATGTACGGAAAGTGCAATGTACGGAAAGTGCAAATGTACGGAAAGTGCAAATGTTAGGAAAGTCCAAATGTACGGAAAGTGCAAATGTACGGAAAGTGCAAATGTACGGAAAGTGCAAATGTACGGAGAGTGCAAATGTACGGAAAGTGCAATGTACGGAAAGTGCAATGTACGGAAAGTGCAATGTACGGAAAGTGCAAATGTACGGAAAGTGCAAATGTTAGGAAAGTCCAAATGTTAGGAAAGTGCAAATGTACGGAAAGTGCAAATGTACGGAAAGTGCAAATGTACGGAAAGTGCAAATGTCCGGAAAGTCCAAATGCAAGGAAAGTGCAAATGTACGGAGAGTGCAAATGTACGGAAAGTGCAATGTACGGAAAGTGCAATGTACGGAAAGTGCAATGTACGGAAAGTGCAAATGTACGGAAAGTGCAAATGTTAGGAAAGTGCAAATGTCCGGAAAGTCCAAATGTTAGGAAAGTGCAAATGTACGGAAAGTGCAAATGTACGGAATGTGCAAATGTACGGAAAGTGCAATGTACGGAAAGTCCAAATGTTAGGAAAGTGCAAATGTTAGGAAAGTGCAAATGTCCGGAAAGTCCAAATGTTAGGAAAGTGCAATGTACGGAAAGTGCAATGTACGGAAAGTGCAAATGTACGGAAAGTGCAAATGTTAGGAAAGTGCAATGTACGGAAAGTGCAAATGTACGGAAAGTGCAAATGTACGGAAAGTGCAAATGTACGGAGAGTGCAAATGTACGGAAAGTGCAAATGAACGGAAAGTGCAAATGAACGGAAAGTGCAAATGTACGGAAAGTGCAAATGAACGGAAAGTGCAAATGAACGGAAAGTGCAAATGTACGGAAAGTGCAAATGTACGGAAAGTGCAAATGTACGGAGAGTGCAAATGTACGGAGAGTGCAAATGTACGGAAAGTGCAAATGTACGGAAAGTGCAAATGTACGGAAAGTGCAAATGTACGGAAAGTGCAAATGAACGGAAAGTGCAAATGAACGGAAAGTGCAAATGAACGGAAAGTGCAAATGTACGGAAAGTGCAAATGTACGGAAAGTGCAAATGTACGGAAAGTGCGAATGTACGGAAAGTGCAAATGTACGGAGAGTGCAAATGTACGGAAAGTGCAAATGTTAGGAAAGTGCAAATGTACGGAAAGTGCAAATGTACGGAAAGTGCAAATGTTAGGAAAGTGCAAATGTACGGAAAGTGCAAATGTTAGGAAAGCGCAAATGTACGGAAAGTGCAAATGTACGGAAAGTGCAAATGTACGGAGAGTGCAAATGTACGGAGAGTGCAAATGTACGGAGAGTGCAAATGTACGGAGAGTGCAAATGTCCGGAAAGTGCAAATGTTGGGAAAGTGCAAATGTTAGGAAAGTGCAAATGTACGGAGAGTGCAAATGTACGACAGTGCAAATGTTAGGAAAGTGCAAATGTTAGGAAAGTGCAAATGTTAGGAAAGTGCAAATGTTAGGAAAGTGCATTGTCAGCCTTAACTCAAGTCATGTGGTAATATTAAGTCACTTTTTGAAGAAATTTTTGTACATCAGGAGGTTCTTAGAAACTTTCGACCTAAAAACTTTTTTTAAGTCTATTTTCAAATCAAAATAAATATTACCTGGCCAACACCAGTTCTCATATTCTCCACCATCTTTGTTCTTCACATAAAATCCCAGCCGTGTTGCCTCCTATGATATTATAAAGTACGAACTTAAGCCTGATTTTCGCTAGCAACGAAAGCACAAGCATAACAGTCTTTATGTCAACGTGAAAACGAGCTCAATACAAGAATAAGCAAAAGCCCAAGCACAAGGATCCAAAATGTCCATTTTTCGTGTGCTTGTGCTAATGCTTGCTTCAGTGTTTTTTCACGTGATGCCAATCTGTTATGCTTGTGCTTGTGCTTGTGCTTGTGCAATCTCGGGGAATGTAGGAGGAAAGCACAAGCATAACAGCCTTTATGTCAACATGAAAATGAGCTCAACACAAGCATAAACAAAAGCCCAAGTACGAGGATCCAAAATGTCCATTTTTCGTGTGCTTGTGCTAATGCTTGCTTCAGTTTTTTTTCACGTGATGCCAATCTGTTATGCTTGTGCTTGTGCTTGTGCAATCTCGGGGAATGTACATATGGCAGCTTTAAAGAGGGCGACCGCTTGATGGAGGTCTCCGAGAAATTAACATGGGATTAGGGCAAGGTGCAAACTCTATTTCTTTCAAGCACTTGTATGAGTAAAAACTGTAATGTATGGGCATTGGCAGAGAACTGCAAAATAGGTAACACAGTTCAAGGGGCATTGGCACGCAGATTTTGTTGTGTTTTGGTCAAAATACACTAAATATATAACAAAGTACCTTTGCTCAAACATAACACCAAGAAGATAATATCAAGTGATTTTTTCAAGGAAGAACAAACCATAATAAGTTTTTCTGCGATTTTTCCACGACACTTGGGAGGAACTTGAAAACAATTGGCCAATTATTTCAAGTTGCAATCCATTTCCATCCTGTCCATCCGCAGCCAAAGATAACGAATACTAGTTTCTGTGCACTGATAGAGTATTTGTTAACAAAACTGGACCATTATTTTAAGGTTTCCAATGAAACAAATCTGTTTTTTGGCTTTTCAAAGTGATACTAAAAATAGGTGACAGTGTCCCTTTAATAAAAACCGGAAACAAACAAACAACAACCAATGATAAGGGAGTACTAAAAATGGTGTCTTGGTTATTGAACTTGCCTCGTGAATGTGATATCCTCCTTCACGCTTGATGTGAGGGTCAATAATGGTAACCATCTGTGATAATTATACAAAGTGAGAATAAAAGGTCGTCAGACTATCAATCAAGCCAAAAAAAAGTACATTTAAACAGCTAACTGTTCAGCATCAACCTGATTTACATACAGTGTCATCGTTATTAGCTATGCAACATGGATACTACTGGGTTGGCATTAGTTGTCATTGTTATCATCCAGTCCATGCAAAATGTAATTTGTGTTCGATCCTAAATTAGCATAAATTACTATTTTGCCGGCATGTATCAGAGGTCTGGGGGAGGGCAGCAGGTGCGCAGCGAGTTATGGGATTAGAGTTCGTAATTTGCAGCCGTTAGGAGGGTGAGACATTCTACAGTCAGCCTTCACCGTGTAAGGGTTACGTTTAGTTTTCTTTTAATATCATCATGTGGACACTAGGTTTTACGCTTCCCAAGTGTCTAGATACTTCATATGGTGACCTTTATTTGTTAGTGTAAAGCACGTTTTTAAATATCCTAATTATTAGAATACCCTAAAATCCCAAGGGGGGCACCACTGCCTTGGTCGGGGGCACACATTCCCTGTTTTCTCAACCTGCTGGTTTTTAGGGGTTTTCGTGTTTGGCTTTGGTGCATTTGACCTTCCTTTAATCACAGTTGATATTTGTACATATGTTGAAGCTAAGTAAATGGCACGGTGGCTTGGCTGGCCCATGCGCCCAGATATCATCATTCTTGTGTGTCCCGTACCTTTCGACCCTTTGCAGCAAGATTTTTCTGCATCTGGTCCGGAGTAGGGAATTTGAGCTTGTCCCAAGTCATGTACTTCTTTCCATCTGTATGTTCAATATCCAGCCATAACACATCATAAGGAATATCATGTTCATCAAAACCCTTGTCCACACTGAAAACAAAAACACAACAATTATTAGCATTACAATGCATTGGAATAGATACAGAAACAAACAAATAAATAGAGACACAAACAATCTAATTTGCCCTGCCTGCTGAGATAACAAACAAGATCATAACATGTGTTAAATTCTTCAAAAATTTAGAAATTTAATATTTGCAAATACTACACACAGGTCGCATTGCTTGTCTTCAACTCACTTCTTAACATCATCTTCATCATTATAATTCCACCTGCTCTGATGATAAGAAATTCCAAACATCTATTGGAACAAAAGAACAAATGTTGTTATGAAAAAATTGATAAAAGGGTCATGGGGAAGTGAGCACATTAATATTGTTAAAACTTACAGGTGGGAGTGCAGTGGTGCCTGTTAAAGAAGCATACTCCTTGAACACATCATGAGGCTTGGGACCCAACATTACAAACACATCAATGACGCCACTCTCTGACATCCAGTGGGTTTCCACCTGAGGTACCTCCTCATTATCCTTGAAAAATGACAGCAGTGAGTTTAACATGGACTGAAAAAACAAAAGAAGAGCGGAACACAAAGGGACTAAGGTACGGATCAGTTCAGTCTTCCAGCTGACTGTCCGGCATGTAATATCCAAATGCTCCACTGAAAGTCTGAAATTGTTGACTATAGTTGTGTGTCTAGCAGATCTCATCACAAACATTTTATATGTCACTGTTGCTTTTCTTTTACTTGCCAAAGCATTGCAAAGACTTACACTGTCTTTTCATCATTTTTATATGCCAGTTAATTTTAATTATGGGTGCACTGCACATGCATGTGACTATTTTTCTAAATGTGTAAGCATTTATAATTTTAACAGTTTACATCACAGATCACTGATCTGTACACATTTTTTACCTATCCAATTTGTGAATGGGTTTAATGTTATCTTAAAGTAAAGTGATTTCAAAATTTTAAACAGTAAAAAATATTGTACATCCCTAATGTTGTGAACTTAAAGTGTATATGACAGTGATTTTTTTATTTGCTTGATCGAATCTACATGATGTCCTGATAAGAAAATGGAAACAAATTTTTCGATATCGATTTTTCTTCTCCCGCGTTTTAGCCGTCTAAACACGTGAAATTTCACTTCCGGTGTGTTGCAAAACCACGCAAGAAGAAAGACTGGAAATAGTCCGCTGTGACGTCAATACGGGAATGCCGGTGTCGCGGTTTCTCTGTTCCCCCGTTTTTTGGTGCGTGTTCCTACAACCATAAACAACACACCCTGATAGAACCATGTTTCTTCCCCAGGGCGCACCAAAAAATGTGAGGAACCAAGAAACCTCGACATCGGCATTCCCGTATTGACGTCACAGCGGACTATTTCCAGTCTTTCTTCTTGCGCGGTTTTGTAACACACCGGAAGTGAAATTTCACGTGTTCAAACGGCTAAAACACGGAGAAGGAAAATCGATATCGAAATTTTTTTCCATTTTCTTTTCAGGGCATCATGTAGATTCGATCAAGCAAATAAAAAAGTCACTGTCATATACACTTTAAGCCTGGTTTCCATGTAATCGCAAGGATCGCAAGGATCGCAGCGATCACAGAAAAAAGTGTTGTGCGACCCTTGTGATCAATATGGGAACCAAAAACTTTGCGATCCTTGCAATTGCGATCGCACAGATAGAAAAATTTCTATCTCTGCGATCCTTGCCATCCTTGCGATCGAGAGGATTTTATATGGAAACCAGTCTTGCGATCCTTGCAATCCAAATGTCCCAGAAAGCATTGCACACCAAAGCCTTGTATCCCATAATACACTTAAAGCTTATCGGATCCAGGCCTACTTGACGTTTCCTTGCGATCGCTGTGATCATATGGAAACCTCAGGTCTCAGCGATCGCAAGGATCGCAAGGATCGCAAGGATCGCAAGAATCGCAGAGATCGTCGATCGTAACGATCGCTGCGATTAAATGGAAACCAGGCTTTAGTATTAAAACAATCCTTTTTAAAAGCAAAAATGAAACTAAAAACCGTGAAAAAAGTTTACATTTTATCATCCACCACCATTGACTTTGCAATTCACAAACACCAGTCAAGAAATTGGTCAGCGAGCCCTGTATACTGCGAGTGCAATTAGTTAAATGTATGAATGTTACATTTTTATTCATCAAAACATCTTTGAATTTAGTATTTAAGAAAAAAAGGATGTTGCATAAAATTAATAAATGTTCAGTTTTTGAGCATTTGACATTACAACAATATTATTCTAACAAAAGTTATATGACTATTTACATGTATTATCCAATTTATTGCTATGATTCAATCAACAACAAGATGTTATTTATTCATGCAAAAGGCTGGGGGCATAAAAACCTTGTGTTGAATTTGGCTTTTTGCACTTACGGAATGTGTTTTTGAGCCAAGAAAAAAAAACCACTTTCTTGTTAAAGTAATGACTGATTCATTCAGTAAAAGTAATTGAGATCCAATCAGGCTACCAAAGGAATGGATCCTGTATTTTTACTCCGCAAAAGGACAAAATATATTTTTGGCTAATTACATGTGTAAAGCATCCTCCAAAAAAAGTATTGAGAAGTGGCATATATTGGTCCGATTGGATAGATCTATTACACTGTACGTCAACTAGATCTGTGACATTAACTACCAATATTCAAGCAAAAGAATGGTTCTGGAGCTAAATAAAAAAAGGATTTGAATGAAAAATGTCATCATTCAACATATAACTGCTGTAGTAATGCACCCAGCCTTTCAATAATTATTCTAAGGTTAAAAAGTAATGAAATATTTGTTTATAATAATGTGTAAAAATAAACTAGGATAGTGGTAAAACAGCACTTAGAAGTTAACAATTGTTACATTTATTTATGAATGTAGTACTTTTAATGATTTAGTTTAAAAGATGTAAAAATCAGTAACTCTATGCTTATTATTTACTGTGATTTCTTGAGTTCATGTCAGTGTTAAGTAATGCAACCAGTTTATCCAACAGCAGGCACGGATCAAGGAAGACACATAGCCATTTTTTACAGCCATGCTCTGTCACGCGTGACCAGTAATCACAAGACTGAAATGAACATTTGAATATTTCTTTGTAACGTCCGAGATTTGAATGAAACCATGAAGATCTCTCTGGAAAACACTTTGAAAATCACGAGTTAACGGGAAAATAACTTCGCTACGCGCATAAAAAAACAAATATTGTTCGGATATGTAACATTTCAAATAAAATGATATTTTGTTGCTCTTTGTTTCCGAAATGCGGTAAAATTCTCACGGGAATTCCGAATCTCGGAATGAATTTACAAAACCGACGCGTCAACTTGAAAAATCCATTCAAATTTTCAAAAATACTGGTCACGCGTGACGGAGCATGGCTGTAACCCTTTCACCACCGGCCGTTATTTCCAGAAAAGTGCCAAGAACACCAGCCGTTTTTAAAATGGCGATTTTTCAGCAAGAAATGGCGCACAAGTTTTTCAAACGGAAGTAGCGCACATTGCAAACTTCCTATTTAACTAAAAAATACATCACCGCAAAGATAATTTCATAGCAAACAGATGCATTAAAATAGCAATATTTATTTCATTCAAAACATTTGCAAAACAGTGAAAATGCTGCATAACTCTTACCGCATTGTGTAAAGACAGTCTAAAAGTATAATATTGCTGTTGCATTCAAGTGAATATATCTTGTTGGTTATGGTCCACAGTTGGCTTGAAACGTCTTCCACAGCTTCAGCAGTTATCGGTCGAACAATTGTGAAGATATTTCATTTTAACTTTTAGAATTCATGTCAAAATTTGATCTTGACTGTTTACTTCACTTTGGTTGTTGTCGAAAATGGCGAAAAAAAAACGCGCGGAAAGTTTTCTTGTTCGATTTACAACACTTTTTTCATCCTCCTGTTCGTGAAAACAGCGGCAGGGGTAATTTGCCGAATGCCGAACACCGGATGTCTGTCAGCGGTTAATCTTGTGAAACATGTGCTTCACCATGGCAGAGCGAATTGTCATTTCGAGCAGGCGTTAAGTCTTGTACTACCAATAAAACAACATTTAACCTATAATTCTAGTAACCTCGCATATATGATCGAATGTAAAAAAAAAAAATGTAAAAAAACAGTATATAGGGGAAACCAAACGCACGATTCGTGAACGCTTCACAGAACACATTCAAGGGACAAACAACCCACATCACGCCAACTCCACAGCAGCAGTCCCTACACATTTCAAATTACCAGGCCACTCTTCCTGCCTGAACTGCAGCCTACCATCAATGCTTCCCGTCGAAAAGCACGCGACGCCTTTTTAATTCATAGAGGGAACACTTTATCACCAGAAGGCATTAGGAACGAATGCTGAACTCAGTTTTGTATCATACACTTTATATTATTTTTATCTTATGTTTATAAGTGCGCTGTCTACATGTCATGTACTAGCCATGTATTTTTCAAATTTTAGGAGCCGTTACAATGTTTTCTTTCAGTATAGCCCTGGCCCTGAGGAATACTAGTACAATTAGTCGACATATTGGCCCTTTGCTGTAGTGCCAGCCTTGCATTCAGCTTTATATTTCAGTGAATTGACACTCGCTGATGTATGCGATGTATTCACCTTCACCTCCCGATTCATCGCTAAAACGAAGACAGAATGGCAAATGTTATTAACTAGATAGACCAGACTCCACAAAAAATATAAAGCTGAATGCAAGGCTGGCACTACGGCAACGGGCAGATTTATTATTAAGATGGCCAATATTTCGACTAATAGAACTAGTCTTCCTCAGGGCCAGGGCTATACTGAACATCGCCCGGAATGACATTGTCTTCCGTGACATGTACTTACAGTGCCCAGTTTCTTGATGCGCAGCATAATTATTTGCATATACAGAACCAGTCGGTTGTATTTGCTCAACAGATTAAAGCTTTGGGAATACTCTAGTCTCTATAGTCTCTTGGCAGGTTCAACTGCTGTTAATTACATGGTTTGATGCATGATGTAAATCCCAAGGTGTGATAAAGTTAACAATCGTGCTGTGATTAAAGGCGGGCCGCGCTCTTTTCAAAGCATTTTGTCAACAAATTCGTGTGCGGCAAGATTTTTTTTTAAATCTTTAGATTCGCAATGGTTAGAGCGCGATGGCAAAGACATGGTTTTCAGTTAAAAGCGTTGCCAAATAGCGAGCATGATGCACGGGTCACTTGCTTGTTTGCTACACTTTTTACTTGCGCTCTTTACAGAACTTTAATATGGCGGACGACTGAAGAGGCTCGAAGACCGGAATTTTTTATCAAACTGCCGCGTTTTACCATTGTTTAGATCGTTTTAAAGTTATTTCAAGTGCATCGAATGTTTATAAAAGACGTGATGTCTTATTCTTCTCGCTTTTTACAGAGCGTTTTGTCAACAAATTCGTGTGCGGCAACATTTTTATTTTGACTTGCTAGATTCGCAATGGTCAGAGTACGATGGCAAAAACATTTTCCGCAGAACATGGTTTTCAGTTAAAAGCGTTGCCAAATAGCGAGCGTGAATCACGGGTCACTCGCTTGTACGTTGCGCTGTTTCTCGTGCTCTTTACAAAGCGTTTTGCAGTCCAGATCTTGACACGCTCTTTACTCGATCAGTTAACGTAGTTCAGACCTAGAGTACATTAACTGAGGTTTTAAAAAATAATATAGGCCTTTCTATTTGCTGGACAATGAGAAATGTGAAATAAATGATGGCTTCTCTTTGAAATCCTAACTTGAACAAGCAAAAAGCAAGCGCCCGCCTCTCGCGACTGAGGGAACATTGTTTGTGTTGAGATAATTATTCAAATTTGAATTCGTCTGCCGGTCTCGTGGGAGTTCGTAGGAAGACATTTTGGAGAGCCATTTTTAGTTTACGGAACACCTTCTACAAAATAATGCTTTGATACTATTTCCTCGCATCGTATTAAATCTAAACTTCGCCAATCTTTTGTTTGGACACGAGGCTAACATTTCCAGGGTGAACCTTAGTTAGCAAGTCCTTTCCTGAAGAGAAGGACCATCCTGAATATCAAAGCCGTGTTTTTTCCATACTGAAATCAGGGAAAAAGCTCATTTTAGAACGCGATTCGATAGTAGTTGTCCAAACCTCAGGGAAATAAAAAGGGTCTTAAATGATTTCCCTAACACCTCTTCTGAAAAAGCCAGGGTGAACCTAACCGCCAAAGTACTTAGTTTTTTTGTTATGGAGTAAAACATACACCTTGTTTCGTCATTTTCCCCCATTTTCTTTGTAATTTGGCTCTTTTGTCAGTGGAAGCTTTTCAAATTTAGCGCTCTGGACCGTAAGAAGGTCCCGGATATGTCGCTGTATTCTCGGCGACAACACTTTGTGATGCCAGTCATGGAGTAGCGTGCAACCCCTAGGACACTTTGTGATGCCAGTCATGGAGTAGCGTGCAACCCCTAGGACACTTTGTGATGCCAGTCATGGAGTAGCATGCACCCCCAGGACACTTTGTGATGACAGTGATGGACTACCATGCACCCCTCCAGGACACTTTGTGATGCCAGTCATGGAGTAGCGTGCACCCGCCCAGGACAATTTGTGATGTCAGTCATGGAGTAGTGTGCCATCCCCCAGGACACTTTGTGATGCCAGTCAAAGAGTAGCGTGTACCCGCCCAGGACACTTTGTGATGCTAGATATGGAGTGGCGTGCCACCCCCAGGACACTTTGTGATGCCAGTCATGGAGTAGTGTGCACACCTCCCCCAGGACACTTTGTGATGTCAGTCATGGAGTAGCGTGCACCCGCCCAGGACAATTTGTGATGTCAGTCATGGAGTAGTGTGCCATCCCCCAGGACACTTTGTGATGCCAGTCATGGAGTAGCGTGTACCCGCCCAGGACACTTTGTGATGCTAGATATGGAGTGGCGTGCCACCCCCAGGACACTTTGTGATGCCAGTCATGGAGTAGTGTGCACACCTCCCCCAGGACACTTTGTGATGCCAGTCATGGAGTTGCGTGCACTCCCAGGACACTTTGTGATGCCAGTCATGGAGTTGCGTGTACCCCAAGGACACTTTGTGATGACAGTCATGGAGTACCGTGCACCTCCTAGGACACTTTGTGATGCCAGTCATGGAGTAGCGTGCACCCGCCCAGGACACTTTGTGATGTCAGTCATGAAGTAGCGTGCCACCCCCCAGGACACTTTGTGATGCCAGTCATGGAGTAGCGAGGCATCGCCCGGAATGCCATTGTCTTTCGCGACATGTACTTACAATGCCCAGTTTCTTGACGCGCAGCATAATTATTTGCATATACAGAACCAGTCGGTTGTATTTGCTCAATAGAATAAGCTTTGGGAATACTCTATTATAATGTGACCGTACGGCCCCGCTGACGCAATCCTATAGAAAATAGAATCGCAAGGTGACGTGAGCGGGTGAACCTTAGTAAGCAAGTCCTTTCTTGAAGAGAAAGACCATCCTGAATATCAATGCGGTGTTTTTTCCATACTGAAATCAGCGAAAAAAAAAAACGAATTTTAGAACGCGATTCGATAGTAGTGGTCCAAATCTCAGGCAAATAAAAAGGGTCTGAAATGATTCCTTAACACCTCTTCTGAAAAAGACAGGGTGAACCTAACCGCCAAAGTACTTAGTTTTTTGTTATGGAGTAAAATATACACCTTGTTTCGCCATTTCCCCCCATTTTTGTATATGTCGCTGTGTTCTCGGCGAAGAGAAAACATTGTAACGGCTCCTAAAATTTGAAAAATACATGGTTATAAATGATTGGCTAATACACGACATGTAGACAGCGCACTTGTAAACATAAGATAAAAATAATATATAGTGTATAAATTCAGCGTTCGTTCCTTCGGTTAATGCCTTCTGGTGATAAAGTGTTCCCTCTGTGAATTAAAAAGGCCTCGCGTGCTTTTCGACGGGAAGCATTGATGGTAGGCTACAGTTCAGGCGGGATGAGTCTCGTGTCCGCGGAAGAGTGACCCGGTAAGTTGAAATGTGTAGGGACCGCTGCTGTTGAGTTAGCGTGATGTGGGTTGTTTGTCCCTGGTCTGTGTTATGAGTTCGTGAAGCATTCACGAATCGTGCGTTTGGTTTCCCCCTATGTACTGTTTTTTTTTTTTACATTTTTTACCAGTTCGATCATATATGTGAGGTTACTAGAATTACAGGTTAAATGTTGTTTTATTGGTAGTACAAGACTTTATATACCTGCTCGAAATAACAATTCGCTCCGCAATGGGGAAGCACATGTTTCACAAGATAAACCGCTGACAGACATTCGGCGTTCGGTGTTCTGCGTTCCGCATTCAGCGTTCGGCAAATTACCCCTGCCGTGTAAACAGACCGCCATTTTGCTTTCAAAGCATGTGCTTTCACTTGCATAAATTAGTTTCCATATAAGGAACGTAGTGCCCAGTCTTTCACAAAAGAAGAGAACTCCATTTTTTTGGCCGTTTATAGGCCACCAGTGTTTGCGGCCCTTTTATTTTTTGGCCTCTAAAGAGACCACCAGTGGTGAAAGGGTTAAGCCTTCAGGGCCGTTCTGAAAACCTTGTTCTGTGAGAACGCACCCTGTATAAATATTATTATTATTATTATTATTATTATTATTATTATTATTATTATTCGATTCTCACAAGTGGCCGGAAGTTCTACTTATTATTATTATTATTATTATTATTATTATTATTATTACTATTATTATTATTATTATTGTTGTTGTTCAAGAGTGAAATATAGCAGTGGCAGCTTCAGAATTCATTGCGAGGGGATGCAGGTTGGGGTGGGGCAGAGTAAATAAGGGGGAGCGGGACAGAATGAAAACATTAGGGATTTGGTAACATTTTCCTTTTTCTGAAAGGTGTCGGGGGGAGGAGGGGGTCTCCCTTAGATCTGTGAGTGTATGGGAAAAAAGATGTTTCGTTGAGTGCATGGTATACATGTACTTCTCTTACACCTTCTTATATTTTTATTTCTATTAGCTTTTAATCAAATTAATCATCAGACTAAAGGATAAAATGCCATTTAAAAAAAAAACCTAAGTTAACTGTTACCTTCCTCGCATTTGATGAGCTTATGTCCACCCAAGTTTCAGCTGCATTCATCCAGAAAAGACCCACAGTCCTCACAGCACTGTATCACAGGAATCAACAACAAATTTATCAGCATATGATTTTTAAAATAAGCATCGTCCCTGCACATGCTGAACATATAGTGACAAAACACTCTGAAGAGCTATAAAACAAATTGGAAAATTGAAAAGCACTCACTCATTCCAATTCTACCATACAGTTATAACAGTGAAAGACCCTCAATACTTTTGGGTTCAATACTTTTGCGGGGCTTGATCTACAAGATAGCATGTGCAGTGTATGAATCTTAGTGAAATCAGGAAACCATACACAAATGTATCACAGAGTTTTTATTACAATGGTATTCATTTTTTTCTTCAATAAAATAATACTAGGGGTAGCGAAAGGTAAATTTAAGAATTTGCAAGACTAACATTTCTTTTCTGGCCTGAGACCTTTTTGACTTTTTAAAATGTGACACCGAGACTATGAAATGGCTTCATAAAAACTTGAGACTCCGAGACGTACTGGAGAACCACTGAAAAACGAGACTGTGAGACCGTAAAATTTTGGTAAAATAGACGGTCACGTAATTTTTGAAAGACCATTATTTTGCACCCCTGATACGGGTAAATAAATATAAATGAAGGTTTGGCCACGCAGTTTCCCATTTTGTAGTCTACATGACTTGTGCATTATTTATATCAAAGCCTGTTATACTCTTTTGACCTTTCGTATAGTATTTACCAGTATATAATAAAATTGACACTTGTTTCTCTCATCATTCTGACAACATACAGAAGAGTTTGCTTTGAAGTCTTCTGATGATTTTGATTGAATTCTTAAAACTTTACAGTATCTTCAACTTTTAATTCATCTAACTGTCATTTTTATAAAAAGCAATAATAATATTTTCAGGAAGGAACCTAGTCTAGAGATTATTGATTGTTGCAGACCTGTGAGCAATCATAACAGGAATGCTTCCATAAAGAGCCATTCTTGAGTCCAGCTCATACTCAAACACATCCAGGTTGTATAAGCGGTAAGGTTCTGAACCACTGAAAAAGAAAAATACATTAATCAACCAATCGATTACATGTATATGTATATTACATATTACAGTAAATTTAATGTCAAAAAAATTTAAAACAATCTTTGAATTGATTACTCACACGGTAGTCTTGAGTGCCAAACTGTCAGCATGTTCTGGGATTCCATAAACATGTTCAACACCGGGGAATGAAATGTCCAAACCAACAGAACAAGGGCCTAAAAATGAAAATATGAACTTGTTGTGGTTAAATGCAATTTAGGCAATATTAAATTTGAGACAATTGCAGGTCAGCAGTTATATTGCCTGTACTAGAGATGTGTGGCATGCCCCTGGTAGCCTACCAGGGCCTTCACAGTGTTTCGCCTACCAGTGCTATTTTGCTCTCTTTGGCTGATCATTGCTGATTTCTGCTTAAAAACTCGCTCTGTACAGACCTTTACCATGCGGCACATTATCCTGAGCTCATCCATTGGCGATAAGCATAAACAATCATTGACATGTTTAATAAGAGAAAGGTCCTTGTTGCAGTGTTGCTCATTTTTTTATGCGGTGTTGCAGTGAATAAAATCCCAGCTTGCCGTGTTGCGGTGATCTCAAACCCTACAGTGTGCGATGTTTGCGCTTTAAAGTCTGCGGTGTTCGGTGGAACGAAATTATCTGCGGTGTTGCCATTTCCTGTTAGACCCTGGTCAGATCTAAATTTAGCCTCTATATGTTATTTATTCCGTACTTATTTATGAAAAGCACGTACCATTATGTTTCATTTGTAACAAAATGCAGTCCAATACTGTCTAGTTAATCTTCAATACGCTGTCGGTCGCCAATCCTAATCTTTTTCATTTATAAGTAACTTGACAAAAATATATATTTCGGTGACGGTATTTCGTCGACTTTTCTTGCAGTGATGCGGTGTTCGGTAAATTTTTTTGCGGTGTTGCGATGTTCAGAGCCACCCAATGCCCCCCCTTGCAGTGATGTTTGCAACTTTCAGTTTATACGTGCAACAAAAGCTTCATGAAAAAAGACATCAGATTCCAACTCACCTCGTGGTCTTGTATCTCTGTGTTCCTTAAAGTTTTCTTCCCAACTTTCTTCTTCCATGACTTCCTCTACTTTTGGTTCATTGCCATCCTCCTAAAATATATCATGACATCCCAACAGGTGCACAGATTAATGTTTTTGAACTTGACTGACATGCAATTTTTGTTTAAATACCTCCAAACATATCTATAGCTAAGTATATCTATCTATCCTCTATCCAAACCTTTAGGTTAAGTTGCGACTCCATAAATTATGAGATTAACCTGGTAACATGGATAAAATTTAGCAAGAGCAAAACTTTGTTGATTAGAATAAAATCTGGAATCAATAACAGAAAGGACAAACTTAAAAAACTTCCACTCCTCTATGAAAGTAGGCAGGGCAGTAATGAATATGGTGTGGTTCAAATTTTTCTTTCGCAGGGCTGTGCTCTAGCAGTGCCCAGGGGCCTCAGACTCCTTACTTTTATCTTCAGGCGACTAGAAAAACTTACTATTGCATAAAGCTTAAGTGCCGGGCTCCCCAGATTTCATAGTTGGGAGCCTTTGGGCTCCCTGCAATTCTTCTAAGAGCACAGCCTTGCTTTGGTTTTCAAATTAAAAAAACCTAGACTTTTAATTTCTATTTTCCTTTGTCTCAGATTCATTATCATATTTTGAGATAAAGGAAAAAAAAACTTGTTTTAAAATTTTTGAACCAAAGAAAAAACACATACATTTGGTTCCATTCCACAGTTTGGTGGTTTAGTAGTCCATGTACTCACCGACTCGGCCTGATTTTCTGATTTTTCTTCTTCATTTTCTCCATTTTCGCCAGGAGCATGGCCTTCATCCTCTGCTACCTTCTGCACTGGCATTTTCCTGGTTTATATAATGTGAAAACATGTCATTAAATACACGACATAAAATGATCGCTGGAAGCACTTTAAGATAATATAAAACAAAAACTGCAAAAGATGATCATTCCATACATCCAGAGGGGGATATGGGTATTATTTGAGGTACATGTATATTTGTTAATGGATTTTGCTAGGGTTTTACTTCACTCAGGCAAAGTTTCCTCACAGATTTTCATTTGGGCAACGTTTTGGTGAAATTTTGTTTGTCTCAGTGATATATCACCAATATTTAGGCAAAAGTTTTTTGGAGACAGTGCAAAATGTTGGCGGAATTACACATCAAGAACAAAAAACACAATTTGGAAGAAAGGAGGAGAATAATTTTTACATCTGCAAACAGAACTGAAATCACTCCCAGAGCCAATTATGGAGACATGTAGTGTAGTTCTAACTTCTGAGTCTGTCAATGAAATCCTATGGTGTGACCATTCAAATGAAACCTCTTCAGCAGTACTTTTGCATGGTACCATTTGTTCTAACTTTTGAGTCTGTGGATGAAATCCTGTGGTGTGACCATTCAAATGAAACCTCTTTGGCAGTGTTTTTGCATGCATGGTACCACTTGTTTTTCAATTTTTACAAAATAAAATTTTGAATTTTGATGTTTGGCACTCTTGGGGGTTTAACTTCCACGAGTGCCAGACATCAAATTTAGAAAAATCCTGAATTTCATTTTGCAGAATATTGGAAAACAAATGGTACCATGCAAAAGTACTGCGGCCAAAGAGGTTTCATTTGAATGGTCACACCATTGGATTTCGTCAGAAACCAATACGTGGGTTGAAACGTGTAACGCGCATTCACAGCTTCCGAATATTCATTTTTTGCTTAGTACCATATTTGGAAATCCCTCATTCCAGGGAGATTGGAAGCAAGTTGCTCTAGCAAATTGATTGGCTAATATTTTTATCTTGATTTTCCAAATATGGCTGTAACAACTTCTTAGCAAATTGAATAATCGGGAGCTTGTTTTGAAGCGTACAAGAGACAGTTGCACATTTCAACCCACTTATGGGTTTCTGATTTCATCTAGAGAATGAAAAGTTAGAACTACACTACATGTCTCCATCATATCTTACTATGGCAGTGAAAGGATTGAGGGTTAACTAAGCAATATAAATTACACAATAGTTACACCATACAAGCTGGTACCTTTTTTCTCTATACTCTTCAAAGTTCATAAGACCTCTTGAATTAATTGATACTGCTACTTCATTGTCGACTAGAAAGTCAAGCCGAAAAGGCTCAAATGTTAATACAACACTGTTGTTATTAAATCCAATGTGAACACTTTGATCATCTTGTTTGAGCTTTTGGTGGCTGAAAGAAATTATTTTATAAATAAATAATTTATTAAATAATTTATTATGAGTATTGGACTGGTTCCCTGGTAGAAATCCTATGTAGGATCCTGTAGGATATTGAAGGATCCTGTAAGATCTTGCAGGATGCTATAGGATCCTGAATAGGATTAGGATCCCAGGCAGGATCCTAAATAGGAATTGGAACCTAGTCGAGTTTCTAAATAGGAATAGGATCCTACTCAGCTGGATCCTATAGGATCTTTAACAGGAAATTTGGGATCTTTACCAAAACGTCATTTTAATTAAAATACTATATCTTATAATACTATCACTGATAGTCCTGAAGATTCTATTTAGGATCATAAAGGTATAATACTGACAGGTTTTAATTAAAAGCGATTAACCTGTTCATAAAATTAAGCCCCCAATGTAGAAAGGCCCTCACAGGAAAGCTTGCACTAACAACAAATTTTAAGTTCACTAACAAACAAGCAGGAATAGATGGTTTTCACTCATGTGACCTTCAGTCCTGTGGGACTCAAATGACAAAGGCCATGGTGGCCATGTTGGTGCATATAACAAAAGAAGTTCATTGAAATTCTTTTGTACATTGTAGGTGTGCATCAACATGGCCACAGTGACGTAACGTGAAAACCACCTATAGAAAGTCCCTCACTTTGTCTCCACTTTGTAACTTATCAATAATTATAAAAATTAAATTAATTAAGAATCCATAAAGAAAACAAAAAAGAAATTATAATTTAATAAATTAAATAATTTAAGATCTGTAAATCCTGATACAGAACAGCTACCAGTATACTTTATCACTGATACAGAATACTAATAGGAATGCTGCTGGTAAAATATCTATCACAGAACGGTATGAACATTTTAAAATGGAAAGCTGCAGGTGAGCCATTGTTAAGAAATTAACTATGTGGTACTTAGAAAAGTGTAAAACTGGTATGTCAACTTTCCTTAACCCTATTATTGCAGATTACTATTAAAAAAAAATAGTAAATTTTGATTCCCCGGTCTTTATTTGAACCTGGCTTTTATTTGGGTCCCAGTGAGAAAATGCTGTATTAGTATAATACATGTATATGTTGTAGGTTAAAATTATTTTAGGTTAAAATTATTGCAAACTAGGTTAACTTTTATTTTCTTTTGTCCCAGATTCAGTAAGTTACATAATCTCAGACAAAGGAAAATAAAAATTAACCTAGTTTGAAATAATTTTAACCTAAAATAATTTTAACCTACATGTATATTCAGATGCTTACCTTAAAGACACTGGTTCTTGGATTAAGACATCCTTGACTTCATATCTTGGTCTAATGGGGTTTGCTTCATTAATTTTAAATCTAACAGTGTTCTTTTGTAAAGTTTGAAGTTTAAGATTAAGCAATACATTTGATTTCTTGTTTAGTATATTAACATCAAAGGAGGAATCTGCAAACGCTATAGAATCCTTGACTACAGAATATGGTGAATCTCCAGGTTGAATTGCTCTGTTATTACTGTGAAGAAAATGAAAAGTTAAAAATTAGCTTGTAAAGAAAGTTGACTGCCAAATGGGAAATCTGAAATGCTTGAACAGGCTTTGAAATTTAGGCTAATATTGACAGAGTTCAAAGAAATAATTCTTTATTTACAAGTCACCATAAAAACCAGACAGTCTAGCTATAATTTTGGTGTTATATGTGAAACAGCCAGGGCAAATAAAAAAAAAGGCTTATAGTTATAAGTTATATAAATATACTCGAGGTATGTGTTTTTGTTTTAAAGCCATTCTGGTCTGACATTGGCTATGTCTTGCTTACCGGCAATTGTAAATTACACATTTGCAAACTAGCAAAATGTGAGTGTTTTTTGGAAGTTGCGAGTCCAAAAATATTCTCTAGCAAACTTTTGTGAGTAAGCATTTCACTAATAAAATTTAGAGGAAAAAAGAGAACGTTCTTGGAGAATTTTGTTGCAAAAAGTCAGACATCATTGAATGTCATCTACAGGAGAAAATATTTGGTTTTCATGAATGGATAGGACTGTTTGATTTTTGTTTGCTGCGTATTGTTGTGAGATTTTTGCTCCAGCAAGTTTTGTGTTTTATATAACTTGCAATTTGCTTAGCGATCAAGGTTTCAATGTTGGCTACTTAATGTAGTCTTACTTTTTTACATAATTTTAAGCTTATGGTTTGTCCATAAAAGCACTCAAAACACTTGGGAATCAAAACCGCAATGGGTTAAAGATGCCACGAGTTCAAGCTGTGCACAGCTTTTTGTTTCAAGAGGCCCTCAACCTCTAAGACTAGTTTAATCTCTTGAATTTTTTCTCATTTTTTTTTCTTGTCATCCACTTCTGTCTGTAGTCACACTCATGATCAACAAATTGGACTCCCACTATGCGGTTGTCCGGTTTTGTATGATTACAGACTGAATTGGACTCCACTCAGTCCTTTACATTATTAATAGCCAGGGATTGATTATGAACCATAATTATTATACAATATAGCATTATAGAGACCTGGGTGGAAATACGGCGTGTTCTTACACTCACATGCTCAGGTAAACACTATCAATAACTCAGATCTGGGATAAGATGAGTGTTATTAATGATAAACAATGTTTATGATTTTTTATTTCAGTGAAAAGTTGTACATTACAATATCATTATGTACAGCAGGCATTTTTACTTTTCAGTTTTGTATTCTTTTATACTTGCGCAAAGGCTCCAAAAAAACTCGTACAGATACTTTAGTGTACAACTTTACACTAAATAGCCTTTAACTTATGTTAAATTAGCATCCCTGTGTAATGATTGCTATACAAATCATGTACTATACATTTTTCTTACCGACAAAAACTACTATCTTCACACTTTTTGAAGTTCGCTTTATCCACTGCATTGATTTCTGCAATTATCCATAGCAGGAGCAACGAAAATAACCCGCTAAAAACGAAAAATATTGGTGAGAAAAATATCTTATAACCATCCAAATGTCAGCTCATCCAAGCTTATGACCATAAATCAGCTTATCACATGAACGCAAGTTAACAGTGCCATATACTACAGTAAGCTTCTAGCACAGCTATAATTATATCTAGTTATAATAATCGCAAAGAACTAAAGAATGGTAACGTGATAAAGTCGTACAATCTAATGAAACTGTAAAGGCGAACGGATGTTGGGAAATGTAAGAAAAATAGGAGAAACCGTATCTGGCCTTTAGAAACCGGTTTGTCAAAATGTTTTATATTAAGACACGTGTCGAACGCAAGTGGAGTTGAAACGTGCAGTGGAATAAGTGATCGCGATGTTAAAAAGACTTGGTAAATATCCTAACATAGAAGTAACGTGTATGGAATTGAAATGAATTGATGAAAGAACAAAACGAAAAAGTACGAGATTTGCTTACCTTGACGCGTGTGAGGTCGCCATTGAACACAAAAATCTACACCGGGATTTTTCGATTTTTCTCCGGCTAGAGAACTGGGAAGGAGTTTGAGTTTGTGCTGTCCCGGATGTAATTGGAGGCTAGCGGTTGAGGACTGGGTGCTACCCATTCAGTGGGGTTCCTCTTCGAAGTAACTAACTAACTAACCAGCAAAGTTTTGATCGGTGCATTTGAAAACGTAAAAGGTACTTTAGGAGGACTAAACATCTCACCAAAAATGGTACGTAGTCCTTCTTTGAGTAGTCAACCGTGTTTGCGATGTATTCCCAGCCTTTCCACGGCCACAGCTTGCCTCGATCTCGCTACATATGTCTTGTCGACGACAGCGACGTTCAAGCTGTTGGTTGTTGCTGTGGGAAAGCAGATAAATATTCTGGTTTTAGTATTGCTGGGCATTTGTTGACATTTGCAGTGGCGTTGTTGCACTTTCGCTTATGTTGATTTGCTTAGCGTTGTTGTATAGTTTAAGCGGTGGAAATCCGCTTTCGGGGCCACATTTCTTAACGTTTTATTTTTGGACTTGGCTTCCACACCAAAATGTTTAGTGTTTATAGTTGGCCCAATAATTATTCGAAGTAAGCGCTTTTCGAGCTAACACTTATTTATACATACGCCAGCTCTTTCACTGAATTTTATCACGGTGTCATCACTAACCCAAACACGGGCCATGTGCAAACGTTTCCCAGTTTTCCATTTTGACTATTTCTCTTCACGTTTTTATAGGGCAATGAAGCTTCGCTGCCTGGGGACATGGTGACACACTGTAAGTCTTGTCCCGAGTCAAATTTGCGATTTCGCTATTTTATTCACTGCTTATTTTTTCCAACTGGCGTGCTAATAACGTTGTTCTTTCCTTATTTGCTTGAAACTTCAGTCGACGCCGATGAAATCCGGCGACTCGGAAAGAGATTTCGAAAACTCGACCTGGACAAGTCCGGCGCTCTTTCGGTGGAAGAATTCATGTCCCTTCCAGAACTTCAACAAAACCCTCTAGTTCAAAGAGTTATTGATATCTTCGACACGGATGGGAATGGCGAGGTGGACTTTAAAGGTTAGAAATAGATAATATAGCTTTCTGACTGTTGTATTATTGGATATTGTATATCACGGTCGTGAAAATATGCGGCTTTATTTCGCGCCCATTTTGATGGGCTCGTGAATTCATGTGTTGCAAATCGATAATTTCGTTTGGATCTTTACTTCGCAAGTGCAGCACTTAACTATCATGAAGTCAATGGGAGGGATTACGAACCTAAATTCGTTTCACTGTCCTTAAAATGGCTATTCCAATTACTGCGATCTTGCGCTTAACGCTAATTGAAAATATGTCACGTTATCTACGATCAAACACAGCAACTCCCAGTTTTTTCAACGGTGTCCGGTTGTTATGCATAGGCAATCGCTTTTCTTGTTTTAGAACCGATTAAATAAGTCTTCGACATTCTACATCAGCTGCAACGACGAGAATATATTCATTTTCCTTTGTCCGTCGCGGCTATTATTCCATTTAAAACTACCATGCTTCCTTGTCCACCTGTTCCTAAACGGATTTCGAGGAATACGTTCGCGAGGTTATTCTAATTTAAGAGAAATTGGTTTCCAATTATGGTTATCCAACCCTTATGAATCTGGCCTGTGTATGACCTTTCAGTTGTTTTGGTTTTTGGGGAGCTTGCCTGAAAGACAGCTGGTGTTATGGGGGCTACGTCGAATAAATATCACATGTTCTGTTATCATTAAAAAGTCAGCTAAAAATTAACTTTGTGTGCTGCCCAAAAATGGCGCAATATTGTGATTTTTATATTGTTTACTTGCAGATAATTTGCGTTTTGTGTACATGCCTTGAATCGTTCAGGAACCGTTTAATTTTAGTGCAAAAATAGCGAAATTATTCGTCCACTAAGGCGCTTTTGTAGCACCATAACAGGATGGGAAATTTAATCTCATAGTGATATTAGAGTACATGGAGCCATATTCAAATTTAACTAGCTGTAAATATTGGCTCAATATTGAATTAAAAGAACATATATTCTTGCATACAACCATTAATGACTGGTAGTTTGTTATAGCACAACTTTAAAATGTTCACATATTTTCTACTGACAAGTTAATTTGCTACAGAGTATACCTGCATGGTTTAAAATGACAGTTTGTATAATTTACATATTAAGTATTGAATATAAAATCATTCTTACATTTGAGGCAATCAGTTTACAAGAAGAATTAACGTTTAAGGTTGCGAGGAAAGGTTAATGTAAGATAATATTTACGTTCTCTCATGTTTTGGTAGCCGCATATTTTTAGCAGGGAATTTTGGTTTGAACTTGCATAAAATTCCGCTTTTAGTTTAATGTTCAATAAGTATAAACAATTTAAAAATTTATAAGGTGCTACATTTTATCTCAGTGCAAAACTCTTTGAAAGGTGTAGATTTTTTCTTTTTCATCTGTACAAGGTTGTATATGGAAATTTTGATTTGTCAACCGAGTTGATCAGGTAAATTGGCCAGCCTAAAAAGATTCAAAAGCTGACATTTCAAGCATGATCCCTTTGTTACTTTATCAACTCACTTGATAAAACCGAATTGTCACATTGTCGCATGCATCTTAGCCAATGACGAACAATGTCGCATTTAAGCAGAGTCGTATGCCATTTTAGCATGGCATGAGCAACACATGCAACAGTTTTAAAGAGTTGTTTTACCATCTAAAATAAATTGACTTAAGATGAGTTAACATTGACCCAACACCTCAAAAAGATTTGTATCCACAGATCTTATTAACTCTAAACACATATACATGTACATTGTAACAAGTGTGTAGCAAATGCAGTGCCACTTTAAACGTGAACATACAGTACATGTACATTCAGTTCATTACATCAATAATATTAATAGTAATAATAATAATTAATACTAATATAGTTTATTCAAGCCTTTTGCAGTAACAACTGAATTATATATCTTACAAATTACATGTACAGTGTAAGATATAAGCTCACATTAAATTAAAACCTCCGTAATACCAAAAATTAGCAGTTCCTGTCCTCCTTTTTACATGTATCTCACAAGTATGCAAAGCGTTGAATGAGATGTAGTATACGGCGACAGTTTCACTCCTTCCATGGGCTGTTACCTCTTTTGTAATTCCCCAGTGTATTACATTACCCACAAGTCTCGTTTCAGACAGTGCATATGCCTGTCACACTAAGATGTTTTTATCATTAATTTACTTTTTCAGTATAGTGACAATAAATTTGTGACGTTGATAATTGAGCAAATGGCTATTACAGTCGGCATGTAACCCCAGACAAAAACCCAGTTTGCTATAATGATATATTGTTGTATATTTGTTATTATGCTGTACAAGGTGGTTCTAACTTTTGAGTCTGTCAATGAAATCCTAAATTGTTTGAAAGCTGCTGAGCAGTACTGTACTGAAGAAAGTACTGTTTATTATGCTGTAAAAAGGTGGTTCTCACTTTTCAGTCTGTCAATGAAATCCTAAAATGTCTAAAAGCTACTGAGCAGGACTTTACATGTAGTACTGTTTACTTTTCTGTACAAAGTGGTTCCAACTGTTGAGTCTGTCAATGAAATGCTAAAACATCTGAAAGCTTCTGAGCAGTACTTTTCTGTAGCACTTTTTTTTGTCGTGATGTAGAAGGTGATTCTAACTCTTGAGTCTGTCAATCAAATGCTTAAATGTCTGAAAGCTACTAAGCAGTACTTTCCTATGGTACTGTTTATTATGCTGTACAAGGTGGTTTTAACTTTTGAGTCTGTAGATGAAATCCTAAAATGTCTGAAAGCTACTGAGCAGTACTTTACTGTATAGTAGTACTGTTTATTATGCTGTACAAGGTGGTTCTAACTTTTGAGTCTGTGGATCCATGAAATCCTAAAGTGTCTGAAAGCTACTGAGCAGTACTGTAGTGTGGTGTTTTCATTATGTTGTACAATTTGGTGTTACATTTTGAGTCTGTCAATGAAATCCTGAAGCTATTGCACAGTACTTTCTGTGGTGCTGTTTATTATGCTGTACATACATGCAGCAAAGCAGTTTAACTACAACTTTTAAGGACGGTGCCACCTAATGGCAAGGTATTTTGCCAGGTTTTTGACTATGCGGAAAAAGTAGATCTTAGCAGGGGCTATTGGAATCCAAAGAGAAAATTGGGGGTAACCACGCATTTTTCGGAGATAATTAAGCTTCAATATGAAAAAAATGCTGACATCAGCATTTTTTCGAAAAAAGGAAAAATAGATCTTTCTTCGTGGATTTCCTTCGACTTCGCCTTTACATACACAAAAGCAACAATAATACTAAAAATCTCTAAAACACATAACGAATGGTAACATAACAACTACTGTTTATATGTTTTAAGCTACAAAATCATCACAACGGAGCCATTATCGGCCCTGACAGCTTTCCCACGTTCGCCAAAAATACAGTCTAAATAACTTTTGCCCACAACAAAAAAATTAATTGCGTGCTTAGTATGCTTACCACTTTCATTTTATAAGATAAAAAGTAGGGGTCACCACGCGTTTTTACAAGTTATATTTAGATGTTTTCAACTTTTACGGAATCGTTTTTGGGGTCCGCAACATTTTTTTCTATGCCCTCCCTGGTAAGTTAAATATTGTGCGTGTCTTTTTCGGGGGCATGCTGGGATGTCCACTCGACGGCTTACCGTTCAAAACTTTTACTTTCAGGCACTGGAATAAAAAGACAAACATTGTAGAATTCAAAGTTAATTCTATTTGTAGCTGTAAGTTGCTCTTTTGAGAAACATTTTTCGGGGATTGCAAGGTCAAGCAGCACAGTAAAGGAGTAAAAACGCAAAAATCGGTTCAATTCCATTGATCTACAGTGGATCTACGGATTTATTATGTTCCTTCGAGCACAAGAACTTTACATTATGTGCATCTTCTTCCGATCCATTACCAACATTGAAAACATCAGTGCTATATCGAGGTGACTGGTCGGCTGCCGAAAAACTCTTGATTGGCAGGTTAGTCTTTTAACGGTCATTTTGAGTCAAAATATAAGAAATATTTGTCGAAAAGTGCTTGAGTTGTGCAATTTCATTTGGCCGCGTGTTTATTTCTTGTGAAGCTCCTGTAGTTTTCTTGGATTCTCTGATAACTTTGGAAAAAATAAGTCGGTACACTTGAATTTCAAACTGAAAATCGTGAAATAATCAGAACACTTTTTTTACCGAAGTCTACGGCTTTATTTGATCTAAAAAGATGATTTCTTGTCAGTTTATCATGGCACGTTTTTCGCCTATCAAAATTTGTTCTGATGCAAAAAAGTTGAGAACTGACACGATGCGACTTCGAAAAACATCACTTGCCTATAATAGAGAATAAAGGAAATCAATTGTACCTAAATGCACGAATGTGTTTACGAAAGATTACACTAAAAACCATGCTTGCCAGCAATCGAGGGAGGGAAGACTTTAGCCGGATGCTTCCCGGCTTTGGAGCGGTCAGTTTTCTTTACTTTCTGGCTTCAGCCTTGTTTTTATATCTTCGTCAATTGTCAAAAACGGTCTTTTTGAAAACGCTTTGCTCATCTCAATTCTCCTTTTCGACATTTGTTTGCTTTAACTGGAACAGTTGTTTTTCTGCTTTTGTTATATACTCTTTTTATTCGCAAAAATGGCCACTGGCAAAAGATTTTTGCAGGTAAACAGAAATTTCAAACAACGCGAGTTTGGCCGCCAAAACAAAAACTTGTGCTAAATGGAAATAACAACATGGCAGCCTTTCCTTGGATTTTATGCCTTGAGGATGCTTGTTCTATATATATAAAGAAAACACTAGTCTGGTTTGACTTGAAGTTTTGTTGAAATTTTGAATGGAGAAAAGTAGCCAATGTAAACAATCTTCGTAAAGAAAGGCAAAACGTACGCGTTCGGCTGATCGAGGCGGCATCGCCAACTAGCTCAAAATAGTTTCATTACCGAGGCTCTGTCGTTTGAAAAATAGAGAAAGAATTTAGCAGTTTTAGGCTGCAGAAGGTCTATAAACACATTTTCATAGATTTTTGAGAACTCTATTTATCTTGTAAGTTAAGAAACTGAGCCAGGGAGTTTACAGTTTGACATGAAAAGTGAGCGGAACTTAGCCTTTACCTCGCGCGTTCGCGTTTAAAAAATAAACAGTGTCTCGCGCGACTATCGCGTATGCGCAATAACAATAGGTGGCACCGTCCTTAAATATGTTGGTTATTAGCCCCAAAGTTTAACCATTGAGATACATACTGTCAAGCAGGAACTTTACTTTCACATGGCACCATTTTTTTCAGTTATTAAATTTGAACACTGGTGTGCGAAAAAATGAAAGGCTTCATTTTATTATTCACTTTGATTATTACCTGCAATTGCTTGACAATAAGTAAGCATATCAAGAAGAAACTGAATATTGATCAGTGCTTGGAAACTTATAATTTAAGGGCTGGGTGCATAATCGTCTTACATGCATGTCGAACGTTGACATTTTTCACTCACAATTTGAGCCAAGAAAGTACTTCCTTGATAAAGTAATGATGGGTGAAGTCATGTAAATTTGAGTAAAAGTGATCTAATCAGGCCAAAAGATCCTGTATTTTCACATAAAAAAGGCAAAATACATTTGGCTCACAACTGGCCTAAAAGACCCTTCAGGCCAAAGTAATTTAATTTTGGAGATGTGGGATTTTTTTGTCTGATTGGATCCCTTATTTCTGCAACTAAAATTATTAAACCACCAAACTTTTTGCAACAGAATGCATATTTGTTTGCCTTTAATTAAATAATACAACCTGATTTGTGAGTGAAAAATGCCAGCATGGGGCATAAGACGGTTATGTTCCCAGTGCTTCAATGTATAATTTTACTAATAAGTCAGGGAATGTTTGGTTCTTCTCACTTTGCGTTCTTATGGATATTAGCCTGTTGCCACCTTGGCATGGTTTCAAGTGGAACATAATCACAATATCTATCCTGGTTATAAATTATTAACAAATGTGGTCAAACTTAACAATAGAGTGGCCTCTGATTTTCTGCTCATAACCAAAATGCTTGTTCTCGCCCTTCTGTTTAATTGGACAATTTTGTTTAATTTTCAGTGTGGTTGCTGTGCTAAGAATTTGATTACAAGTTATTTCATAGATGTGCAAATCTCATTTCATTAGTTCTTTGCATACAATGAAATGCAACAGCCAACCATCTGAAAGTTTTAGTGATAACTGTCAAGGGGAAGTGTTGACGTTTTGTTAATTGTAAAATGTAATTTTAGGAAAGTTGGGATGTGTCCCTTACATTTAAGTTTTCTTTTCTTTTGTGGCAGGTACATCATGTACCCTTGCTGTGTACATGTACATGTATGTGACTTTTCTAATTCAAAGTAATATTGAAAGTTAAAAAGAATCACTGAAAATGTTTAATACTATCTTTTATAGCATTTTATTAGTAAAACAAAATTAATTCTCATTGTGTGTTTGAAGGGATAAACCTGAAAAGAAATTGGAAGAAAAAAAAATAATTAAATCTAAAAACAAAAACAATTTTATTGTGTTCATGTAAGATGTCCTGGTTGAATAATCATTGAGTTTCTTTGAAATACATTGTGGTATATAGATATCATGTAGACTAAGCTTTCCTATAACTATATTTATTGCAATCAGGAGGTGTCTAATTGCCTACTGCAGTCTGTTTTCTAATCTGACACCTGCGCAGGGCTTATTTTGTTTCTGCACTTTGTTCAAAGCAGAAACATTTCATTGGTCTAATATTTACAGTAGTGTCGATCCAGTTTGATTTCTATCATACATATAGATAATAGACTCACATTTTAGAATAATTTTTTAGTGTATGTACTAATTTTACAGTGTGTAAGGCTATTTTCTAGCTGTGTCTAGGTGCCATATGCGACTAACTTTTGTCGTTGGGCGACAGGAAAAATGTTTTGCTGTCATAGCTTTATTAAATGTTGGGCACCCTCAACTCTCTTTGTGCATTGTGTTAGACTGATTGAAACTTATCCAGAAGACAAGTTCATTTATACAATGAAGAACATTCTGGAATATATAATAATATGTTAGATCATAGTTGTTTGTAATAAAGCAGACAAAAACATCCTCAGCTATAAGTGAAATCGCTTGACATTTCTTGACAGAAGTCACTTAATTTTTTAAGTAACCTTTTTTTTTAGTTTCCTTTAGTAGCTTTTTTGCTGGTATTGTTTAACTGTTTCAAATAGCCTTTCTTGGTCATCATAACAAGCTCTTTGCATTACTAATGTTTGTTTGTTGTTATTATTAGAATTCATAGAAGGAGTTTCACAGTTCAGTGTAAAAGGTGACAAAGAATCAAAGCTTAAATGTAAGTGCCATCCAAATACTGTAAACACCGGCGTATAAGCCACACTCACAGATAAGCTGCACCCCAAGTTTTGAAGCTTGAATTTTAGAAAATTTTTTTTTACAAAAAAGTAAGTCAGAGAATAATATTATAATGTATATGAAATGTGAGCTAAACTTTGGTTCTGATCCAGAACTCTTTTAACACTGGTATTTTGACCTTTTTAGGCTAAGTTTTACAATAATTATAATAGCGTTCCGCCCAGATTCTAAAAATAGAATTGGTGTGCAGCATCATGGGATTGTAATGCGTACAAACATTTAAGAACTACATGTATGCAGGTAGCTACGAAAAAAACAGGTGCTACGAAGCACTGTTCTTGGGTATAACTTGACAATTATCCACTACATGTACAGGAATTGCAAAAACTGGTGTTTCCAATGCAGTCATTTTGAAATAGTTGTCCGCATTTCGATCCCACAATGCAATGCTGCCAAATATGATGTCGCCTGGGCAGAACGCTAAATTGTATTATAAAAACAATGCTGACGTTTGTGTGTTTCATGTTCAATGCAGATCCTTATTGTTCAATTTCATTTTTGGTGATCTGAATTACTCTGGTACAGTGTACATGTAGCTCTGTTAGAGAAACAAGACTCACTTTTCCACATAATCTAAAGTTAAAGAATTTTTGTTCCACATCATACACTTCAAATAAGGAAAATCTTAGTTTCAAGGCTCAAAACGTCAGGTTGACTTTTAAAACTTGTATGGTCACCTTTTGCAGTTGCACCCCAGATGTTGAGCAAAAGGGTGTGGTATATGCTGGTTTTTATAAATGGTACATCAGAATAATGCATATAACAATAAATTATACCTACAGACTGTAGCTACATGTTTTAAAAGAAAACCAGAGTTAGAAGTTGGGTTGGAACCTTAATTTGTAGACAGGTCATTTTATTTACATGTACCCTGCGTGTTTGTTAGGGAACATACTCCGCAGCAAAATCAGCCACCTACCTTTCAGAATGTTCTTGTATAAAGAACATTAACTTCAAGAGTTGTCAGTGTAACAAATGCTTGTAATTTTCCCGTAATTTTTTATCATCTTCATGTATTTCTATAGATACATGCATAGATGCCCGGGGGGAGGGGGGTACTCCCATATAAATTATAAGCTATACGGGTATGTGCCGCTGGATGGGGTCAGGTTTTTGACCTTCTAGGTCTGAGATGGGGTCCCAGTTTTGCCGACTAAGTCTGAGATGGGGTATACTTTTCCATTCAATTTTTGAATTAAGTGTTTTGTCATTTTTTTCTGGTACATTTTAAATCTGGAACCGTACCTGTGGAAGTTTCACTCAATTCAATGAGCGTGTATGGGTTTGAAGCCTAATTCTGTCAATGTGTGTAAACAAACCCCTTTTTTGTATAAAGAGCCCTCTACCAAATTTAACTGTTTGGTCTGAGATGGGGTAGTGAAGATAGAAATTTTAGGACTGAGATGGGGTAGGGGTTCTTAGGTCCCAGTGAAACACCCTCATCTAAAACATTGCGGAGTCCCCCCCCCCCCCCCCCCCCCCCCTCCCCCCTCCTTCTTGGGCATAGAGATGTACATGTAGTTCTAATGATTACATAATACATACTTATTTTATGGTCATTTGATAGTATATATATTTTATACTAAAAATTGGTATTATCAGCTGAGTTGATAACTAAGGTAAATATTGATTAAATATATGTATGCCAATGTAAAAAGATTTAAAAGCTGACATTTTCAGTGCTATTTTCTCTGTCGAAGGGCTAACGTTCGAAATGTCAGCTTTAATCTTGTTACAGTGGCCAATAATAATATTTATCAGGTATCAACTCATTTGATAATTAAAAACCAAATTGTTGTTTCACTCCCCCAACAACACAGCACCACTGACAGTTTCTTTAGAAAATCAGTAAACCCCTTTATATATGTTATACATCGTGTATAATAATATACATAATTGACATGCATAATGCACCAATAGCAACAAACCAACATGCTACATGAAGCGATGTGTAACCAATTGAGCCCATCACCTGATGAAGACTAGCAGTAATAGCAGTCGAAATGTCACGATCAACATCTCAAACTGACTCCATTGTGAGACAAACTAATAAGCATTCACCTACAGTTGTATACATAATGTGTTTTTCTATTAAGCATATGTATTTGTATAGTCAAGTGTTTCTAAACATTATGAACCCAGTGGAGGTGCAGTGTTCAAGTGTAAAGTGCGTCGGACTTTCAACCTGAAGGTCGGTGGTTCATGCCTGGTCTCAGCCATCGGGCCACCCAGGTGTATAAATTGGTACCGGCGACATAATGCTGGGGGGTAACATGGCAATGGACTAGCATCCCATCCAGGGGGGAGTAGTAATACTCCTAGTTACTTCATAGTATATAAACCAGGTCACCCTGTGATGGACTAGCATCCCATCCAGGGGGGAGTAGTAATACTCCTAGTCACTTCATAGTATATAAACCAGGTCACCCTGTGATGGACTAGCATCTCATTCAGGAGGGAGTAGTAATACTCCTAGTCACTTCATAGTATATAAACCAGGTCACCCTGTGATGGACTAGCATCCCATTTAGGGGGGAGTAGTAATACTCCTAGTCACTTCATAGTATATAAACCAGGTCACCCTGTGATGGACTAGCATCCCATCCAGGGGGGAGTAGTAATACTCCTAGTCACTTCATAGTATATAAACCAGGTCACCCTGTGATAGACTAGCATCCCATCCAGGGGGGAGTAGCAATACTCCTAGTCACTTCATAGTATATAAACCAGGTCACCCTGTGATGGACTAGCATCCTATCCAGGGGGGAGTAGTAATACTCCTAGTCACTTCATAGTATATAAACCAGGTCACCCTGTGATGGACTAGCATCCCATCCAGGGGGGAGTAGTAATACTCCTAGTCACTTCATAGTATATAAACCAGGTTACCCTGTGATGGACTAGCATCCCATCCAGGAGGGAGTAGTAATACTCCTAGTCACTTCATAGTATATAAACCAGGTCACCCTGTGATGGACTAGCATCCCATCCAGGGGGGAGTAGTAATACTCCTAGTCACTTCATAGTATATAAACCAGGTCACCCTGTGATGGACTAGCATCCTATCCAGGGGGGAGTAGCAATACTCCCAGTTGCTTCATGCTACAGAAACTGGGTTAAGCTCCGGCAGTTGTGAGCAGTCTTCGGAACCAGAAGCGACTTCGTCAGAAAGATATTCATCAACTGCAGCCCCAACCTGCTTCGGACTTGTCAGCAATTCTGATGAGCTTGTCTCTTACATGTGCATGTAAGCAGGGGCGGATCCAGGATTTTGAAATGGGGGGGGGGGGGGGTGAAATTTTAAATGCAATAGAACCAGAGAAATAAAATATTATTTATTTGAGAAATACTTTATAAAAAAAAGAAAGAAAGGGTCTCAGAAAAGGGGGGTGAAAATTCACCCATTTCACCCCCCCTGGATCCGCCCCTGGTAAGGCAATGTAAAAATCTTGAAAAAACCGACGTTTCCAGCACTATTTGCTCTGACGAAGGGCTACATGTAGCGTTCGAAACATCAGCTTTTTTAATCTTTTTACATTGGCCAATTTACCTTATCAACTAATTTGATAAAACCAAATGTTTACGTTTCACTCCCCCACTGATGCACACCACAGTTTCTTTGAAACTAGCAAGTAATTTGTACACAATGTATAAAACATATAAACGGGTTTACTAAGTAAAGCCTTTATATATTTTATACATTGTGTACAGGTATACATGTGTATATTTCATACCTACATAATGTATTTTTTTTAAATAAGCATATGTATTTGTATAGTCAAGTGGTTTTAAACAATAATGACTTTCAACCTTAAGGTCGGTGGTTTGATACCTGGTCTCTCTCAGCCGCCATGCTGTTTTCTCAGACAAGAAACTTTGTTCCATGTTGTCTCTCTCCACCCAGGTGATGGACTAGCATCAATCCAGGGGGGAGTAGTAATAACTAATAACTCTAAGTCACTTCATGCTACAGAAACCGGGTTAAGCTCTGGCAGTTGTGAGCCATTCTAAGGCTTGTGAAGGCTTACCTTACCACCCGGGAGGTTGGGCTACCACTCCCTACGCTATGCTTCTTACTTACAAAACAAGACAATGAAGTCAAGGAAATCATGGCCTTCCTTAAATTCCTATTAATTATTGTTTTGTTTTGTTAGTTGCCTTTATGATATATGATATGGATAATGATGGCTTCATATCAAATGGAGAGCTCTTTCAAGTTCTTAAGATGATGGTAGGGAACAACCTCAAAGAAACACAGCTTCAACAAATTGTCGATAAGACAGTAATAAATGCGGACAAGGATGGCGATGGAAAAATCTCTTTTAGCGAATTTTGTGCTGTAAGTACAAAACCCCCGAGTTTTTTTTCTTTTGCATGAAAGGAAGTCAGAAGAACACACTAAACTGCCATTGTAAATATTCATACAATGTACACAGTTCTTTTGGGATTGTTTTTTATTTCAATCACTTATAAAAGAACTTGAAGCAAATACATGTTACCTGTGTCAAGTGTGGGAAAATGTGTGTAAGTTAGTGACGATTGGTTGTGGTGTTACTTTTGATTGGTTGAGAAAGTGGCGTGAGATTTTTTAGCCAATCACAACACATAGTAGTACAAAACCAAGGCAATCATGAAATTACTTTCAACACTTAATTGAAAACTGCTCTATAGCGATAAAGCTTATAAGCATTCCTAATTGTACAAATGTATTCTGTTCCTACATGAAGCATCAATGATACAGTATGCATGTATTGTATTAGAATTTACAAACCTTCATTAACTTTTTCATTTCTTCTGTATTTTCCTATGAATCATTTATGAATTTCGTAAGATAGGCTAACCCCTTTTTTTACACACGTCAGGAAAATCGCTTCTCATTTTTTGAAAGGGCTTTTATATGTCATGGATTATAGCTCCCCCTGCAAAGCAACCCCCCCCCCCCCCCCCTCTCCCTCAAAAAAACCTGTCCATCATTTTAAAGGGGGGTCTAAATAAATTGATTAATCTATTTTGTAAAGTGAATTCCATTTTCCATAAGCTACACTTAAACTACACACCTTTCCAGGCCTGGGATTATAATTTTACAATTTCAGTACTTTCCAGAGATAAGCGAGGGAAGTTTTTATGTTGTTGTTGAGACTTGATAATTCCTTGCAGGTTGTTGGTAATATGGATGTTCATAAGAAGATGGTAGTGGACGTCTAACAAGACGTAAATGAACAAAGTCTTTGAACTATTTATTGTTCTTATTTCCAAGCCAAGACATTTTGTAAAAAAAATCGAACAATCTTCGTAATCTTGACGCTCTGCTTTGCTGTGGACCCATTGATGTTGCAGCCACCATATCGCTCTGTATAGCAAGACGATTGCAGAGGAATTTTCCGATGTGTCTTAGAACTACAAGGTACAATGAAATGTACTTGGCTGCCAACAGTAAAAGACTTGACATTAAAATAGCTTACTCAAAGAACAGTTCGCCATTAGAAATAACTGAAATATTTCGATAGTAGGTACATCTGTAAATTGAAACCAGGTCTTAATGTGGAATTAGAAGTCTTAAGTTGGTCATGGCAGGATTTTTCTCTTTTAACTTTTAGCAGGAGACATTTTTGTCATGCTATACACGCACAAAGGCCTGGTTGCTTTTTACAAATAGTGCTTTGTTTAATGAACTTCTCGCTCGGCTGGGGAACTTGTTATGTCTGTTATAACGTAATTAGCTGTTTTTAATACGCTACAGTTATTTTGATTTTTTCTTGTGCTGTTTGTTTTGGGGAAAATTAATTTGGTCAGAAAGAGACACATTGGTGTAAACATCACAAAACACATTGATAGCAACCTAGACATTTCTTTCGTTCACTAGCTTCCTACATAGAGATTGGGCATATCAGGCACTCTTTCCACAGGACGTGGGAGATGAGCTTGTGTGACAAGCCCAACGAAAGTCTCTGTAGGCGGCTGTTGTTCCACTTTCTTAATAATCTAGACTCTTAAACTTACTGCTTTTGGGCAGTCACCCTTTCCTCTCAGTGACAGTTGAGCGAGAAGCAAACACAAAATTTGGCTGCTGTCAAAAACTCAACACTTGTCAAGTTTCACAAATGGCGTGTTTTGCTTCTCTCTTCAAAGACTATTCCCGAGAGAAAAGATGGACTGCTCTTTTTGACCCTTTAAGCCCTAATAGAAATCAGCATCAAATTTCTCCTTTTAATATCCATGCTTGAACCATCGGAGAGGTAATGAGAATTCAAGGATTTGATCACCCAAGATGAATTCTCTTGATATTCCAATAGCTTTCCCCCATTATTGCGATAATTAATTTATCAATGTATGGGGAGAAATTGAATTCTGTTGTCAGGGCTGAAAGGGTTAAAGTGTGCAGAGCATGTACTTAGGCGAAGGTAGCGTTTGCACTAAAACCACATAAACGATACAGCGAAAATAATAGATGGTGGAGGTCTAAAAGTACATTTTAAAGAAAAACGTTTCGTTACGGTATTAACTCGGTAGATAAAACCTTGTATCTCTCGGAACGTTGCACTTTTGACAACGTTCTTATAAAACTACACGAGTTCAATACACGAACGCCGTGACAGCATCGACAAATGCGTCCGTGCAAACGCCGCTCAAAACAACTACAGAGTACATGTAGCCTTATACATCCTAATCCCGCTATTTTAACGGACATTTTAACATTTTAACTCTTTTAACGTTGCTGGCATGTAGTTCCCCAAATATTTTATTGAAATGAAAGCATCCAGGCTTTTGTAAGCTTAAAAGCATGTTAAAGAAGCTACCATTCAGTAATTCCAGCTTCTCAGATTAATCGCAAGGCGAATGAAACGGTGATAAAAAAAGGCTTTGATCATGCGTCGCTTTTAAATGAAATAGCAGTAAAAGAAAATAATTGCGTTGAAATATTTTATAACATGCTGATTATAAGGAGGCTGGTTGCTTTTAGCGATGAACCGTCTATAAAATATTTACTAGGAGTTTTTATTGTCATCAAAAAGGCGAAGTGGAGTATGCTCTTCTTGGAAATATTATATCTAGTTTAAATTGTGTAATGTTGTATTTAATTAATGGTATAGTTCTTCTCGATTGTAACTAAACAAAACGTTTCACCAAGTTTAATTCTCCGTTAATATACTCTTATAATTTGATTATCTTTTCTGTTATTCAATTTTGAAGTTGAAATCTTTTTAAATCCAAATAAATATTGAAGGCATCGCAAACATTACGTTATATCTGCAGTTATATTTGCTGTCTTTTTATTCATCTTACAATTCGAGGAGTTGTTAGTCCTTCGCGCTGAAAACCAATCCCGTACCCAGAGTCCGCGGGCTTTTCAGTCAGCGGGAGGAGACTGAAGACTCGGGGTACGAAATTGGCTGAAAACAGGACTCCCTCAAACGGCTGGAGATCGAGCCTAACTTTCGAATCAGGCCCCGTACGCACTAATGCGTTTTCGTTTGAAAACGCATACTTTTTTATCCGTTTTTACCGATCATCCACACTAAACGATCAGAAACGTAGATGTTTATCTATGAAAACGGAGGTTTTCGAAAACGCTTTTCAAAGTGGAGTGTGGACGGCAAAAACGGAGCTTTTCAACAACGCTTACGTCACAACTCATCGCTGACGCTATTGGAGCATGCGTATTGAACAGAAAAACGTCCGAGCAGAGCCTTGCGATGAAAACGCATCTTTGGATCATCGTTTTTCAGCCCCTAGTGTGAACGGTAAAAAACGATGTGAAAACGCTAGTGTGGACGCAGATCTTTATCCGTTTTCGGTTTCCAAAAACGCATTAGTGTGGACGGGGCCTCAAATAGCCTTTATGCACGTTTACGTCGGCCTAGCTAATTTCACCCCCAAGCCTCGCTTTCGAAGTGTAAACCCGTGACAGTCTCATCAATTTATTCTCAAAGGAGCAAATTTGAAAAGAACACCCACTCAAAAACAACGTGAACTTGTCAAAGGTTTGCAAGGAATTTCGTACAAACGAGGCTTGGTGGTGAATTTTCAGCTGGTGGCGTCATCATGCATAAGGCCTATTGTAGTAGAACGGTTTGCAAAACAAAGTTCTCACTCTGACCAATCACATCACACGCAGACAATCCAATGAACCAATCAGAACTCGAAGCAAATACAAGCGCGGGAAAACGCGTGCGAGTTCGTCATAGTTTTGGTTTTGCTTCTGATTGGTTGAGAAAGTGGCGCAAGATTTTTTAGCCAATCACAAAGCGTAGTAATGAAAAACCAAAGCAATCGTGAAATTACTTTCGCGTTCAATTGAAAACGTACTTTTTCCTAACTTGTGTTTACTAATGGATAAATGCAGAAAATTGAAAGAATCGTTACGGTCTTCGCATTGGTTGTAATTTATCGTTTTGCCCCAAAAGCTTAGATTATGACCTCGGGTGTTGCCTTTAACATGGTGCGCAGGCAAGATTGGTTTTCAATGGAGTATTGTAAAACCAAAGCCAAGATTTGGTCAATCACTTCAAACGTGGCCGTCCAGGGACGCAAAAAAATGTCCTTTTATTCCTTTGTTTAAAACTCATTATCATACATTATCATAAATTACCATACCCCAAAACAAAGGGGAAAAATTGCACCAAGGATAAAATTGTACCACACCATATAGTTTGTCATATTACTCTTGAAACTGGCGCATATACGAATTGTTTTCGAAGGACACCCGCGAAGGTAATGAAGTAAACTCTCCTTAACAAGATGCATATTAAAGTTACGCGCTAAGCGAGCAAAGGGTCTAGGGGCCGAATGCGATGAATCTTGCAAATCAGCTCGATGGGTGACGTCACATTCGATTAAGCACAAAGGATGGCGTTTTTCATTGTTTTCAAACCCATTCATCTTGACAGCAAAATCAAATGAAAACGCATAAACGTGGGTGGAAAACGGTATGAAAGCGCGTTTATAACAAATCTCCATTTTGAAATGAAAACGGTCGAAAACGCGTGCTTGTGCACAGGACCTCAGTCTCGCAAAGTTTTACGTATGGTGATTTGGAGTCGAGGGAGATTGGACGCTAGGGAAGCAAAGCTCGGGATGTTACATTATGACACTTCCCATGACTCCTCTCGTGCCTCGCTCTGCACGTATCCAGTCTCCACTCGTCCCAAAATCAAGTCATTTTGGTTAATGACTGGGCACAAGTTTACAAGTTTTCCTTGAAACTGTGATACAACTTGCGTCGTGATATAATTGTAAAATACAGTACAATGTCGATGACTACAATGTCGATAAATTGTCGACGGTTTAGCCTGCAAACGAGGCGCTATCCAGGAGAGTCGGAAGTACAGAATGTTCAGCCGTTCTCTTTTGAATTTAATGTCTTGTCCATTTTTTCATACTGATAAGGTTGACTCGATAAACTGCAAAAAAGAAAAAGAAATGTACGGTTAAAGTCTTAGAGTGTGTTTTTTAAAATGATTGCACTCTCGGCCAGAGCTTTGGCTGGAATTCGGCGAATTCCCTCCAGTGCCAAATGAGGCCTCATACAACTTGGGTGTACAAGTCTCCAACATCTTTAAATAATGGATCAACATTGGCTAACATTTAGACTTCGTTTTGAATGTCGACACAATGTCGGCACAATGTCGTTACAATGTCGCCGGTTGTGACTGCCAGACAATAATATTCATGATCAAGAAACCACCAATGATCAAGCTGATATTATGAATAGCTGAACTGAAAATTGAATGGATTGGCAGCTTATTTCTTTTGCTGCTATAGAGAGGAATCAACCTAGAGGCATTTCTTTGCAATTTTTACGAAAAATGGCGAGGATCTTGTTGTTATTGTAATGTGTAATTGTAGGACGGTAAAAAATAAGAAACCTCTTACGTCATCAATAGTAAACACCGCCCTGTCTGCTCGTCCTCCTCGTTTCTTCACGTGACTTCTAAAAGTATCTGCAATTCAGTGAAGAATGTTCATTTTATTAGTCTATAGAAATTGGAATCGTTTATTAAAAAAAAGAAAATCAAATAAATTTAAAAATGTACTACTGTAAGTATATCCCTAGACTGGGGAAGGAAACTTGCGAAGCGCTTTCTGGAAGTAAGTTATAATTACCTTGTGTCCTTTATTTACATACTCTGCACCTTTTGTAAAGCAATATTCAGTTACCGTAATTTGTCTATCAAGCCCCCCCCCCCCCCGCTCTCAAATAAGCACCTCCTCTCTACCCCCCCCCCCCCCCCCGTTTGAAGCAAGAAATTTATTAAGCCCCCTCCCCCTGCTTCTCCGCTCCCTTTTCCTTCACATCCAAACCAATAAACGACAGACTGTTTTTAATTACCGATACACATTTTTACCGTACCAATCCGGGCTTTGAGGGAGAATGATTACCGGTACTTGTACTAAAAATAATCGTAATTACGGTAATCATGAATGTATAACATTGCATTGATCAATCACGGTATGGGTTATGAACGTTTAGTATCACCCAACTAGTGGACTAATGCAAATCCTGCATTTTGATTGGCTACGCTGCTAGGGGTCTAATAGTAATAGTCATCGAGTAGCGAAATTCGCCGGTTTTATTTTTCGTTTTATTCCCAAATAAATATTTCTTCAACTTGCAATTGCTTTTTTTTATTATTGCCTTTTTCTGTCCGACTAGTTGGGTGATACTAAAACAATTAGACGGCTTCGCCTCATGGGCTATTGACCCGTAGCCCTTGAGGGCGAAGGGTCTAATTGTTAATTATTCACGTGCAGGAAGTTTGGATGACATGGCGTTTCGCTAAATTATAATGGCCCATTTCACACTAGAAGACGGACAAATCGTCTGGACGGACAAGTCGTCCGACGATTTGTTCGTTTCTAGACGGACAACTCACCCTGTGTTGGTCATCGTAAATTCATGTGAACGAACAAACAGACGATTTTGAAAGCAAGGGGCCTGGCACTAACAGGCTTAGTTACCTTGCTTTCCATCCGCCATTTTGATCTTCCCATAAACCATCACTCCTTTTACTAGTTCCATTCCCCTTAGCGAGTACTGGGATCGAGATACAACCATGTTCGTCTGGTGTGAATTTAAGTCGGACTTCGGACGACTTATCCGTCTAGACGAACAAATCGTCCTCGAAAAATCGTCTTAATAGACGGCCAAATCGACAGACAAAATCAGACGACTTTTACGTCCAAAATTTTGTTCGTCCCGTTTTTACACTAAGACGACTTGTCCGTCTGAGACGACTTGTCCGTCCAGACGATTTGTCCGTCTCTAGTGTGAAAACGGCCAATACGCCCGCTCTACATTAAGGTCACCCTCAAACGTGCTTGAAATAATTACGGTACTTTTTGTATGTCGGGAAAGGCATGGGGAGCGATATTTTTCGTCAGTACCAAGGATGTGAAAAACAAATAATAAGAAATAAATCTGTTTTCGTTTTACGTACGTAGTTAGATCTGATGAATTCACATGAAGGGAAACAACAAAGATGTCAGACTTACCAAACATGACAATAACTCTCACTAAAATCTGAATGAATATATCAAATGCAATGGTTCCTTTCTTGCTGTGATACCGCAGAATAATGGAGCTGAGCGCAGTGTTACTAAGTTGATAACCTGGAAAAAAATGTATGCGTAATAAGGCAATAATAAAAAACCAGAAACAGCTTAAGTAGTAACGTGTAGTGCGCGAGGCAAGCGTCATATCCACGTGTCGCGAGTGCAACAAGGAAACGGGACGTGAAGAAGAAGGCACGCGTGATGAACCAGAGGGCAGGCGAGACAGGGCGACTAGAAAGAGAGAGTCGCGCGAGGAAAACGCGAACTCGGACAATGGTATGCGCAACAAAAAGTGCGAAGAGAGAAAGTGTCAACTATGGAAAAATTACCTAACGAGCTGAGAGCTTCACGGAGCTCGTAGAGGTTCATATCTCCACTTTTATCTTTGTCAAAATGATGGAACTTTTCCTGTTTAAAAGAAATAAATGAAAGAATTTCCATAAAAACCTAGAAAGCTTTACGACGTACGATATGTCGTTGGTAAATGACCTGTAACTTTAAAAATGACAACGGCGCAAATAGGATGTCCTTAACTATATCCCATCCTCAGAAAATGGAGAATATAATCTTGCTCAAGTTGTGGGCAGAGGAAGCAGACAGTTACGTGCGTTACAGCACCCGCTCTTTGATAAGGGGTATTATGATACTATATTACTCGAGGTAGGGCTGTTAATGAACAAAAAAATAGTTGACGGACGTCGTGAAGAAAAATACCAGAAGGCTTCCGAAAAGTCACCTGGAATTTACCAAGGTGTACTGGATATTATTAAAGCCTAAGTTTCCAAGGTCATTTCTCTTAAGGGCTTCCCTACACTAATTTTATAATAACAAAAATCCAACACATGAAGATTTTTACCTTCCACATCCCTAATATCGTCCACAGACCTCTGAACTCGCTGTATCCTAGCGCACCTGTTTTGTCTTTCTTTGGACAGCAGGTCAAGGATTGGTGTTCAACACTTTATTAACCTTTTAACTCCCAAGAGTGCCGCCAAAAATCGAAATTCGATAAAATATCCCAAATTTCATTTTGTAAAATATTGAAAAACAAATAGTACCATGTAAAAGTACTGTCAAAGAGGTTTCATTTGAATGGTCACACCATAGGATTTCATCTACAGACTCAAAAGTTAGAACAAATGGTACCATGCAAAAGTACTACTGAAGAGGTTTCATTTGAATAGTCACACCATAGGCGATTTCGTCCACAGACTCAAGGTTAGAACTACATTACATGTCTACATAACTGACTATAGGAGTGAAAGGGTTAAGCGTGTGTATTAATATATATTTTAAGGCGAAGCTTCCGTGGTAGGCGCAGAAGGTAGGGGAGAAGGAGAACAATTCTAGCGCAATATGTGAGAAGGGAGCTGCGAGCATGATCGCGCGAGGGGGAGAGTGTAGCTCTCTTCCTTTGATCTGCAGCTGCGCCTGTATCATCCCCGCTTTTAACCTGTTTGAACATGTGTGCTGCGCAGGCCATGAAAGTCCTCAGCCTCACCCTCCTCCCTCACTACCACTTAATTTCACGGTAATGGGGCGACTGTGGTGAGGACTCTTCGAGACTCTGATCAGATTCTAGTTCTTGAAAAAACCACAGTACTGCATTAGGCGTTTTACAACATAGCATGAATTATTTTTATATCTTTTCTTTGTGTGAACGTTTTATTGTATTTTGCGATAAAAGGATACATCGAACATCGAAATCATGCTCCTGTGAAAAAATAGGACAACGCGTAAATAAAACTAATGGCAATGTTGGATGGCAAGGTCCTGAAGACTTTTAAATTTTCAGTAAGAATCAGAGATTCATATGGCACCGCCCTGTGTTCGTAAGATGCTCGTAAATTTATCTTTCTTGAACGGACATTTCATTAGATCTGGACAATCGCAAGCAGTAGTTTTACTTGTTTTGTGGTTCCGTATAAATTTATACAAAGGGAAGTCAAACTTCATGAAAATCGTCGATGACTAACATGAAAAAAGTGAGAAAAAAAAATGATGTGTTTGGCCGCCATTTAGGATAATTTGGGGTAAAAATACTATATTTTAGTTTTTTAGACTTGAAAAAAAATTGATTTGGGATGTAGATTTCAATAACTTTCTAAAAAATGAGGTTAAAATTATAGGAGATGCAATTGTATGTAAAGTTTTACCTGCAAGCTTCTAGGCTGAAGAAGTTAGAATTCAACACTGAAATTGAATGCGAAAATGAAAGGCTTAGCACGATATAAACTTTAACTAAAAAAGTGGTTAACAAGTACAAAGTTAATCTTCAGACAGTATTGTTATAATGTGAGAACTTGTACACAGTGATATAAAATTCACTATTAGGACTTCGTTTATATTCCTATTGTCAAAGAACATTTTAATGCTTCCACTTACCAGCGGAAAATGCTTGGCTTAAGATTGCCTGCAGTTCATATTGATCAATTTCCCCATCCTAAAAAATGAAAAAAGGTGGTGGTTGCTAAAATCGCACAAATGTGAGAGGCAAGAATGGTGTTAAATATAGTGATGTCAATCAAGGGGAAAATTGTTGTGTATGGACGTGTTTTTAAGTAGAAGGGATGATGACTTTCGAGATGTTGTCGCACAGAGAAGTTTTACAAGGTATTAAGATTACGCTGCTAAAACAACAGTAAACGTTTCCTTAAGAGTAATGACCCTTGCTACTCGAAACTAGTTAATATAAACATTCATTCATTCATTCATTCTTTATTTGCCATATATACAACATTTTACAGCGCAAGATGGAAATAATAAAGGATTAGATAAAAAAGTGAATGGCGAGGAGACCTGAAAGAAACCACGAGGCTTATAATGAGTCAGGTTTCCTCACAAGACAAGACAAGTCAATTCCGAACTTTCTGCCATGCAATTATACTAGTTTTAAAATAAATTTATCGTTTTGTTTGATTTTGCTTTAAGTCAGCATTGTGATTGGTCGAACAAATCACGTGTCACTTTTGCAACCTACCAATCATGACTTGCTCGCCTGCGTTTTCCCGCGCTTGGCGCCGGCTACATTATTATTTTGCTTTGAGTTCGGATTGGTCCAGAAGAATGTCTATTATGATTGTCAAGCAAAAATACATTTTAAAGCTCAGCAAAGTTCCTCTTCGTATATGTAACTCACCTCCCCTGCAAATTTTTGAAATGTATTCCAAAACTTCTTGTCAATATCTCCTGCCTCATCAGACGAAACTGCAGGCTGAGGGAAGCAATAAGAGCCATTTAGAGAATGCTGGGATAAATTTTCCATCGCACTTGTAAAGAGTGCTCAGTCATGTAAATATCATCATCACCATTGCTCCTTTTCGCGCCAAGTTTCGCATAAGGCGCAACATGTAAATATAGATCAAACTTATATATACCAAAGCATTTTGTAAAAAGTTCGCTTCGAATGAGTTAGAAGTTATATCTTTTAAATTCCTCAAGTTCGGAAAAACTGATGTCTTTACAAACCTTTGGAAGTCTCATTATTTTCGTTTCCACGTCAACTTCACTGTGAAACGAAAAGGAACAGAAATATATATAACAAACGGGATTAACATATTATTATATTTAATGTTACTAATTGCTTTAATTTGGAACTGCAGCGTCGTGTATTCATTAGACCGGAATAAACAAAACACGGAATTCTACAAATTCCTTTTATTATATATATCAACTTGTGGGCAAGTGTAATACATCCCCTAAATGTAGTGCACAAAAGAACTAGAGTTGACGAAGGTTGAAACTCTCACGCGCTCTAGACGGCTCCAGTGCGTTCTTAGTCTGAAAAGTCAGCCGTCTACTCGTCCTCCTCCCCCCTCATAGGCGGAAGCGAGAAGGGCTCCCACGAGTGCAGGGGATAGGGGAGGGCGAGGAGACGGATGACAGACTAGTCCGCTTTCGAAGAGTTTGAATCCACTCAAATTTTAATTGAAGTCTTTAGGTATTCTGAACTCTCGCTCTCGTTTGGCCCCAACTTCCAGGCACTGACTGCACATCGCCTTGCGTGCGCTCTCAAAGAGCTAAACGAGGGATCGGGCCCGGGTCTCGGTCCCTGCGCTTGATCCGCTACTGATCACAAACCCAATTTCGTATTTTCCCACAATTTATGACTTACCGTGCCTCGTGTGGTTTCTCCGAAAATATCCTGAGAAGAAACTCAGATTCTTGTCGCGGGTAAAACGTGGACGGGACTATAACGTATTCTCCTTGTGGAAGGGAATAACGACAGCTGATCTCTCTCAATTTGGAAAACGAGTTTGTCATGGCTGCTGCCTTGGTTGTCTCAAAAAATCTTTTGCCGAAACGCTCTTTTGTATGTGCCAAGTCAGCTGGGACCTAAAATGCAACAAGTTGATTCTGAAGTCATTAAGCATAGCCGGCCTAATCTATCAGGGACCAGGACCAGAATATCAGTCAGGGGAATATATGGTTCTTACTGTGTGACCATTCCATGAAAACTACCGAGCAATACATTTAAATCAGAGCAGTTTTCAATTGGTTGTCGTAACTGCAAAACCAAAGTAACTCACTCTCGTAAAATTACAAGAACCGCAGACAATCCAATGAACCAATCAGAACTCGAAGCAAATACTGGTAGCCGGCGCCAAGCGCGGGAAAACGCGTGCGGGTTAGTCACGATTGGTTTTGTTTTTGCTTCTGATTGGTTGAGAAAGTGGCGCGAGATTTTGTAGCCAAACTAAAGCATACCAATGCAAAACAAAAGCAATAGGCCATATTCGTATTCTCGATAATAAATTGAAACTAGCTTGAAATTGAGGCTTATGCGGGGGAATATCATGAAAAATATTTGCATGCGAAAAGATTACTCCGCATGACCCTCGACTGCAAGCTAGTTCCAATTGAAAATCGCCCGATTATTCTATTCAAAACGACAACGCAAAGATACAACACTGACCTTGTAAATTGCGAAACCAATTGGCGGTTGGTTGGCTGCTGGGGTTCTCTTGCGATCAATGCGCATCAGTGATATTACTATTGAACAGCGGTCTTCATCATCGTCCTCGTCTGGATCTTGCAGTTGGATCCTGTTGAACATAATAAACTAAAGCTGGAGATCACAACGTACCTAACTAGATATGTTAGCATCCCAAAACCAAGTAATGGCGGTCACCTAGGAAAGGTGGTCGCCCATTACATTCGAAACTCCGCCATACCAAATAACTATAACTTTGACGCGTGAAAATGCACCTTATTCGTATTCCCATGAATGGACTGGGACTAAATTGCAATGAAGGCTCAGGCGCGTGAACCTTTATTGCAAGCTAGTTCCAGTCCAATCGTGGAAATACAAATACGGTGTATTAGGATAGTGCTCCATATACCAAGTCCCGAGTTACGTCACAAACTGGACAATAGAACTACAAAAATATGGACTTGTTACAGAACAGTACAATAACACAACAGACTTGAGGAAGGGACGACAAAATTGACTTGATATATGATGGAGCATTACCCAAAATTTACGACGTTTCAATGGAAATCTTTCCAATGTAAGGTGGCATGTACGTCTTGGAACGCCTCACAGGATTGGCTGATAAAACAATAGAACAAACAACAGGACGATATATCCTAGCCCTGAAAACAATACATCTGCGTGATGCCAAGTCCCAATGAAATTAGAGGTTCTGAAGAGATGCATGGTATCTGTCCAATGTTGCATAATCCATAGTTAATCGAGGCTGGTTATAAAACCTTGCACATTTCAATAGCGATAGCAACAAATCATGTTGAAAGTACTGTAACTGTTCACATCTTTTGTTTTTCAATCACATGCTATGATTGAATAACTTAATATAAACATAAATATTGGTTAGTTATTCGAACAAAGTTCAAAATCTGTAGTAGTTGTATGGTCAAGGCTGAACGAAGATATTTCTCAGGTCAGTTTCATAACCATTGCGTGTTGTTAACTATGTATAATATAATCCAACTAGATTTGCCGTTCCCAAACAACCAACCAAAAGTGTAACATACACTATACACAAGACCACTGTTCCAGCATTAGGTGCCATGCTCGAGCTGTACAGTGTCTAAAAGCGGGTATCATCAAAGTATAGAAAACAGCGCGTACCTTATTTGCGGATTTATGTGGAAAGTCTCTAAAAAGTTTCTACAGCCACCAGCTGAAGCATCAGTCTGCCAACGGCCTTTCTCTCGTCTGATTTTCCATGATTTTCTCTCGTCTGGCTCCAAGACACTGTCTGGGGTGAGCATGCAGATTTCTATTCGAGTGAAATTCTTCTGAAAATCTTCCATGGTCATCCTAAAATTTAAGATGTTTCCAATTCAACTATTATGAATATTTAGTTTGCTCTGTTATTTCTTTTTATACGAAGCTATTAAGGGCGGGTTTTACTAGCGACGGAATCGAAATCGGAATCGAAATCGAAATCGAAATCGGAATCAGAATAGGAATCAGAATCAGAATCAGAATCAGAATGGCAAGAAAGTTATGATCTAACTAGTGGAAATCAAAACGACGTAAGCGGATAGTAAGCGACGGAAGCAGAAGCTGAATCGGAATAAAAAGTAAATCTTCTGATCCTTCCGATTCCGTCGAGCTTCCGATTCCGAGTGTGACTCCTTTTTTATTTACACTAGGGCTTCCGACTTCGACTCCGACTCTGATTACGTCGCTGGTGGGAACAAGCCCCAATAGATGGGTGTTTGCATGGTATTAGCATGACTTTCATTCATGAAACAGAAACAGAACATAATATGTGGGTGGGTGGATGGATGGAAAATTCCTCTTTGAGTGTCCAACTATGATGGACAGTCATATGAGATATCGAGTTGAACACGAGAAGAGAAATTACTCATCTTCACGTAACCATGCATTATTCTGTTTATTAAGTAAATGACACTGATCAATAAGGTTTGAGAAATTTTCCGAAGATTTTCCGAAGATTTCTGAAACATTTTCGAAAATTCTCTTTATCAGTACTGTCCGAAGTTTGTACGAATGTTTCCGATTTCTATTGTACCACGTTTTTTACCTGGATGGATAGAGACAAGTTTTCTATCTGAAGTAACAGGAACAGCAACAGCAACGTGTCCACGGACACCAGGATTTTGAAAGCGTCTCTGGCTGCCGCCATCAATACGTGTTTGATCTCACGGTTACCCACCCAGATCACACATTGGGGACTATCTCCCTTAGTTTCCTCTCAGCGCGGGATGTAATATATGAAATACAAGTTAGAGTGTTTTGTCAAGATTTCCAAACATTGAGAAGTGGGTTGCAAAACCGAAGCACAGTCGAGTGTTTTTAAACGACGTCGAGGTGTTCTGAAAACATAATGAAACACTCTTTCGAGTGTTTGATATAGCTTTTTAAAATGATCATTAAAGGCCCACCTTCACCCAAAAGACGTTGCGGTCGTTTATTTTTGTATTGAAATGCTCCATTGTTCATACGCATGATCTGATTGGTTGCACGCATACAAGCGTGAATTTTGTGTTACACGAAATTCAGCACAGAAAGTGATCACGGCGCGCACAGCATTTTGGTTGTAGGTGGGCCTTTAAATACCAAGGAATAAAATCATCAAAATCTATGCTGTTTAAGATCTGGTTTTCTAAACCACCTTCACGCTTATGATTTTCTTTGTTCAAACTTAATTAATAATTAATAAGCTTGAGAAGAACAGTTATTGAAGTTTTACACTCACCAAAATTCTCCGTCATCATCAAACACGAGGTTCATTCTTTCTCGTTCTGTTGCCGATAACAAATTCCACTCATCAGACCTGATGTAGGAAAGCATTATTAACGGACAACATGTTTTAATGTACATGAAAATTTAGTGCATCTACCATCATGAAAGCGAAAGGTTTGATGGAAGATAAGAATTTGACACCTGAATTCTGCCAGGATATTTTAGGTATAACATTTCAAGAGAATGGATGCTTAGGGCCGTACGTATTTGCGCGAGCGGGGCCGGAAAAAGCCGTGCGGCCCTACTACAAAAGCGTACGACCTCGCGAGTTAAAATTTCGGCAATTTTGTTTTCAAATTGGTCATATGGTAAAATACTTATTGACTAAGTTGGGTCGGGCATGGTCATGACGCACTGACCTCGCTGCGCTCGGTCTGTACGCCATGATCCCGAGCCAAATATTTTCCCAAACGGCCCTCTCACTTGGTCCATATGTACGGCATAATCTGCATTCGAGGAGAGTCGAACCCATACACGCCATGCTAGACCAAAGTCAAAGCTCAAACGAATCTCGATATAGAATTACATCCAGTAAATTATTCTCCCAAACGTTGCTGTGCTCAGCTGGGAGATTCGCATCAACTCGCTTCGTGTTTTCCCTTGACTTAAGTGATTTAAAATGATTATCACCTGTCACTCCAAGCACCATTCCATTCTGAGCTGTTTCCATGGGGATTTCTAAGACGAATTAGTTTTGTTTCATGAGGCAATTTAACCTGATAAGAAAAAAAAGAGCAAAAACTGAACATGAAGTAATGGAATCAAAGGAAATGGAAAGAAATGTTTAGTTGAATGAGTAATTTGTAAATAAGCCTACAACAAGGTGCCACTGTTCATTTGGCCATAAATCAGAACAAACATTCAATGTAGTCCAAACGGTTGAGACTATCGATGAAATTGAAATAAGAGCTAAAGAATAGCTTGTGAACGAGCCTTCCTCTTAGGGGATACCGGAAGGTCTGTTCACAGGCTACGCTAAAGAGCAACACTTGCAGAAGGTGCTATTTGTGTTCCAATATTGTGCAGAAGAAACTGCGGAACTTTTCTTTAATTTTTGACTCTAGACACTTGGTAGTAAAACGTTTAACAAATGTATTGCTTTGGCGTGTTCTGTACACGAAACGGTTTGCAATATTAATTACGCGTAATAAATTACCTTGTTTAAACCTGTTATGGAGTACGCATGTCCAGTTATAAGTCCATTTCGTAGTGTGTCCTGACTGGTTCGTGCGCCTGTCTACATAAAAAAAATCAAAGGCTCCTGTGAGTCAACTCGTGAACACGAAACGTCCGGACCCTCCCCTTCCCTCTCCTAGGACGTTTCGCTTCATCGACCCCCACCCCCTGCGTCCAACTCTCCACCCTGCCCTCCCTCGAACGCCGTCCCTATAGATAAGGCAGATGGCAACTACATATCGCGGGCTCAATGTCCACAGACCCTCTCTTGTCCTATGAGTTTTGCTCCACCGACCCCACACCCCTTGCGTCTAACTCCCCACCCTCCCCTCCCTCCAACGCCCTCCCCATGAGCTAACCATCAGCAGTCGTCAAATTGCCTAAAGTTTAACCTTCAACTGATGAATTGTGCTTCATTAAATTTTAACAGTCAACCGACTAATAAGAGAAATTTTAACAAAAGTCGTAAACCTTGAATGGGCTTGCAAGCCATCAAGGATCCAGTTATCGGAAATTTGGAGTCGTCATCTTCAAAAAGCTATTTTTTTGTTTAAATTTATGTCCTCCGTCACGGTCAAGCCCAAACCATACCGTCCAGAAGGACGTCGGACACCTTATTGAGACTTATATAAGTAACTGGTTAGCTTTCAGTTGAGGTTAGGGTGAGCAGTTTATACAGTTAAATTTAGGCCTAAACAACCCAAGAAGCTAGGTGGTACTCTGGTACGGTAGGCTATGTAAGCCTAAGCCTAGCTAAGGTCACAGGTTCAATCCTGAGTGGGGATTTTAGATTTTCGTTTTTACACTTAAAAATGTATTGAAAATAATAAGGTGTCCGACGTTCTCCTGGATGGTATGATAGGCACAACCTCCATCAGACCCAGTCATACTTCCAGTAAAACCATGTCAAGTAGCTCATACCTCGATCGAGGAACCCATAAGCGAGTGTCGCTCATGCGCCTTGTGTAATACTTTATACACGTCTGGTGGAGGTGTTTGGAGATTGATCATTTCAATAACTCCACCAGTAAAATCTTGTAAAGCTTCACTAATGCGTCCTAACCCCATGGCTTCATAGGATCCACAAATTCTGCAATAGAGAATTAGAGGGACAAAGAAAAATGTCACTTTGAGTGAGAAGTAAGAACCTGCGGGTAGTTTTGGTAATCGATAATCGTCAAATGTTTGGTAACCAGGGATAGCTTTTGATAACTTATTTTTCGTTTACCTTTTTTAAAGCCTCAGATTTTCAAAATCTGAGGCTTTAAAAAAGGTAAACGAAAACAAAAAAGTTACTATAAGTCGGATAATGTGTTCTGACTTTGACGGCATTTAAAAAAAACTGCCACTGGGCAGTACTATACGATGAAACTGCTTATTACAAGGTCGTTCTAATTATGTGACTGTGAATGAAATCCTAAATTAAAGTGTGACCATTCAAATGAAAGCTACTTAGCGGTATTTTACTGTGCTAGTGTTTATTACGCTGCGAACGTGTAACGAGGTGGTGGTTAAAACGTTTGGGTCTGTGGATGAAATACCAAAGTGTAACCATCGAAATGGAAGCTATTAACCTTTCTGTGGTGCTGTTTATTATGCTGTACAAGGTGGTTCTAACTTGTGAGTCTGTGGGATGAAATCCTAGAATGTGACCATTCAAATGAAAGCTATTGAACATCGATATTGAACAGTATTTTCCTGTAGGGTGTTTAGTATCGGCTGTACAAGATGGTTCTAACTGTTCAGACTGTGACTGAAAACGTATGACAATTCAAATGCGCAAAACTTTTGAGCAGTACTTTATTGTGGTGATGTAAGTATTTCAATATTTTACAAAACGCAATTTGGATACACCACTTACTTGGCATAAGCCTTCTCCATCAAAGCACTCCAGAACTCCTCCGGATCACTGGAGCGAGCATAATATAACTTGCCATTGTGTGTGGGAAGAAAGTCATCGATGATAACCTCCACCCACTCACCAAAGCGCCAAAAGTTGAACCTGAACATGCCACAGTAATTGCCGGGATCGAAACTCTGTTCAGGCGGACACACGGCATAAAATAGTTCATCGGAGTCTGTCAAGGACGCTACTGCTGCCACAAACCAGCAGTTTAGCATCCTGCCCTGAGCTATGTCTGTCCGGCTCACTCCTTTGGTGAAGAACTTGGGTTCTGTTTTGCAGATGTCCTAAAAGTTAAAATGGCTCTGGTAAAATTGCGTATGATTTCTGACGAAAACCTAGTGCCTAAATGTTAAAGGGGCTCTGTCACTATTTTTAGTCAGTGTAACTTTAAAAAGCCAAAAGACATATTTATATAAATGGAAACCCCAAAATAATGGTCCAGTTTTGTTTAAAATTATTCTACTAGTGTTCTAAGAGTAACAATAAGTGTCTTGGGCTGCAGATGGCCAGGATGGAAATGGATTGCATCTTGAAAATATTGGACTAATTTTTTCAAGTTTATCGCTTCTGTGTTGGAAAACTCGCTTTAACTCCGATTATGGTTTATTTTCTCTTCTAAAATTCACTTGATATCTTCCTTAATATTTTATAAGGATTTCGTGTACGACAAAGGTACTTATAGTTTTAATTTGGGGCAGTTTGACCCAGAAACCTCAAAATCATCATGACATAGCCCCTTTAACTGTTGGTTCGGATCAGAGGTCATAATTATCCGGTTGGAGTTGACATTATAATTGAACACTCATTGGATTAGAAAAGGAGGGTCATGTCGTACCTCCTTTGAACGAGTTGTTTTATTGGCTCGCCAAAACAATAGATGAATGACCTAAACAATGCCCCTATCCCTATAAACAATAGCAGGTACTGTTTTAGAACGGCCAATGAAAATAGAGGTTTATGAGAGGAACGACCCTACCGGAAAAGGAGGATGCATACAAAGGAATATCCTCTTCAGTACTGACAGGACATTCTAAATCGGTTGCGTGCAAAATACCTTTAATTTTTGCGCGGGCTATAATTTCGTTATAGTGTAGCAATGTGAAACCAAAGTTTTTCGAGCAAAATTATTTGCTAAACTCAATTGAAAGTCGTACTTTGACAATACCGGGACAAAAGTATGCGGCATCGAGATCTAAAATAACTTCAATAATGCATGTGTATGTTGCCACCCGGGCTGCTAACAGAAATTAGCATAAATCTACAAGCGTTCTATCACGAATGCTGTTCTCTTATTGGCTACGCTACTCACTATCTTTCCTGTTGTAGAAAGTGAGTGTGTTCGGTTGTCAGTGTGCGGTTGTTTTTTTATATCTTTATTCAATAAAAACGCGAGCCTGACTTTCGGTTGTCAGTGTGCGGTTGTTATTTTTATCTTTATTCAATAAAAACGCGAGCCTGTCTTGTTGTTAAGTTTTGAACGTCTAGTAGATTTATACTAAAACAATTAGATTGTTCGCTCTCGATTTCTATGCCTGATAGTTGATTCGGGCTTCGTCCTGATCGACTACGACAGATAAACAGATAGATACGCGATAGAAATCTTAAACTCATAATTTAATTGTTAAGCACAGCTTACTTTTGGTCTCTTCCATTGAAGACTAACAGATGGTCGCGTCTTGGTGAAGAGGCTACGAAAAATTGGCGGGAAATCTCTGTCCTCATACAAGGCGCCTTTCCTAAGGAGGTCTCTCTGGAGAGAAAGGTACTTCTCTTGCGGCTGGGCGCGTCTCAGGGACATTGTTTATGAAGAACAGCACATTTAAAACAAGTCTGATACCTAAAATCCTAGAAAAAGTGTTGGGAAGGTTAGTAGTTTTCATATTTCAATTCTTTCTCTTCCCTTCTCCAGTTTTACAACGTTGTTTATAACTGGACTATTTTAATATGGAACTGTTGGTTGAGATCCCAACATTGGAAAGGGGGAGGGGGGCAACTCAGAATGATTACCAAATGATCATTATTTAACGCTAAGAGAGTATCGATGTAATTAATCACTTATGCTATTCATTTTTACAGCCTTCCCAACTACCTCAGCTGTCTGCACTAGAAGTTGCGTTAAGGCCGATTTACACGGTGCAACTTAGCCGCATGAGATATTTTGTAGCGCGTTGCTTGCGCCAGGCGAAAATTGTATACAACTCGAATCATATAACTTTGTATGAGTCTGTGGGTGAAATCCTAAAGTGTGACCATTCAAATGAAAGCTACTGAGCAGCAGTTTATGTGATACTGTTTTTTATGCTGCACAAGGTGGTTCCAACGTTTGAGTTTGTAATGAAGTCCCAAATTCTGACCATTCAAATGAAAGCTACTGAGCAGTAGAAACATTCATTTGCCGTGCTTTTTTGTTTGAATGAAAGTAGCCGGAGAAGCTATTGCAAGCGTGTCCCGGATGTCTGCGCTTAGACACGTGATTAGGAGTCATTATTTTTTAATGCTAGCTTATGCACGGTGACCGTTTCAGAGTTTTTTGGGGGCAGTACGCAGCTCTTACAAGGTCTTCTCTGATTTGCTGAGAAAACAATAGAACAAACAACACAACAATGGCTAACAATAGACCCTAGACCTAAAAACAATAGAGCTGCATGATATACAGGTCCAATGAAATTAGAGGTTGTAAAGAGCTGCGTGGTATCTGTTTTTTTTTTCGTAAATAAACACACTTTCATAACATAAAGTGGCTTTCAATAACATGAAATTAATCGCACTGATTATCATTATTAATTAATTATTGCGGTACAAAGACGTTTTGTCAAACAGCCAGTGTAAATACTTATTATGTTTAAACATCACTGCTTTACTCATCAACACAACTTGTCAAGTGCCGCTGGCAGTGACGGCACGGTTGCCGGACAGTCGTCCGTCGAAACATGTTTTGCAAAATTAAAAATGTCGCTCTCTCTTTTTTTTTGTTTAAAAAAATATGCACCTTGTCAAGTTTAGTTATTTCAATTTGTTCTCCCGATTTTGCATGCCGATGTAAAGAGAAATAGTTCCTTGGCGCATTTTAGAAAGCAAAAATTGTACCTGAACATAAATAATAAAAATGTGTACGGCTGATTAACTCAGGTTTGGATTGTGGGGTGCACGTTTTAATAGCTATACAGTGGAACCTTGATTTAACGAAGTGCCAAGGGACTGGGGAAATTTGTTCGTTATATCGAGGGTTCGTTATATCAAAAACCTCATTATAACGAATTTGCGGAAAAACAACCAAAATGTTCGTTATATCGAGGTATAGTTAGTAATTGTTTTGAAACGCTGCGTTACGTATTTCCGGATCTGAACAAATAACATTTGCACTTTAATGCCTGTATGAAGTTTTAGTACACTGTACATATAACTACGGCACTGGAAAACTGTACAGGTTATACCTTTGCCCTAAAGCAAACACTGTTGATCTGTTCCGCATTCATCTTTTGTCGCGCGTTCACATGTATTCGTTATCGGGGTAAATTTTACGTTTGGGCTGCCGGATTGTGTTCGTTATAACGAGGATTTCGTTATATCGAGGTTCGTTATATCCAGGTTCTGTTCCATACATTTTACTCGTAATTTTGCCGGGCTGAAGAATATCGTTCGTTATATATACGGAGGACTTCGTTATATAGAGGTTCGTTAAATCGCGGTTCCACTGTAGTATATTATTTTGCTAGCTGGATATGCCGGTTTAATTAAGCCAAGAGACGAAACAGAAAGTTCAATTACTTTGGCCGATAACTTTGCTATTCCAACTATTAAGGGAAGTATTACAGCCTGTTGATTCAAACGCCAAACACAAAAGAGATTTGAGATTTGTTTGAAGTTTGCATAATTATTAGAATTGATCGGTACAATACCGATATTAAGTGTTAGAAGACTGAGACTTCGTTATGAGTAAAATGCCACCATTAGTTACTCAAGGTGCCGTGTTAAGTAACACAGTGTATATCACGTGCACAAAAATATAAGGTTTTCGTGCAGATGCTAATTTAATTTAAGTTCTTCCTTGTATTATAACCAGTGACTGTATGCGACAAGCCGAAAGGGTAGACAAATAACAGAACCGACTCATAATCAAGCGTGTAAATTACTTCAGCATTAACATGTTCGATGATCCGAATGGAGCCAACGCAGACACAAGTACACTAAATGTACCTTTAACTGTCGGTCGCTTCCACAAATATCACCTATTAAAGTTTACAACTTACCTCAAGTTTTCAGCGCGATACTCCTCCAATATGGTGAACACACAAGCCTTGTTGCTTGAGCATATGTAAATTGGCTTTGCTTTTGGCTCGTATATTTTTATGCTTCAGCCCACACGACTTGTAGAATAAATAACTTTCGAGATGTTTAAAATTCAATTGATCTTCGTCAGTTATTTTGGTCCTGTTGGCTTTGCGGCAATGCTTTCACTATCGAATGAGTTTGCTTGAGATTGATTGTACTTTTGTTCACAGCATTCTCATGGAAATCACTGCTTCACAATAGGGGGGTTGGCATTCCAATCCAAGCGTGAAGCCTTCTGTGTGATATCAAAACTCCGAACGAGATTACAAACTCTGTTTATATCAAGCGGTTCTATGTGTATGTCGTCTCGCGGGTTTACAGTTTTGTTTATTCTAGCAGGTGTTTTGAATAGGATTGTGTTTTAATGAAGAAATGGCGCCATTGATAACACCTAAGGCTGGGTTGTTTACATTCCGCAATGGTTTTACGATGCAAATTAGCAATCGTTCTGTGCTTTTTCGAAACCACGTCTAGGCAATGGGAGCGGGCTGGCGCGGGTTACCCGCAGGGTGCCCTGTGCCAAACGCGAAAGGCGGAGCACTAACAAAGTGTGGTTACATTAGATACAGAGGAACACTAGGTGAGCTTGTTAAAACGAATATCGCTCACAGTGGATTCTTCATGTAAGCCATGTGGTGGCAAAGGGCAGTTTTATAACCAATCATAACAAGACCAAATAATTATAAGGTAATCGACTAATAGACCAATTTCGATATATAAAAATTCATACTTGGCTCCGAGGCTTAGGGGAATAAAACAAAAGAAATCACATTGAATTGAGGTTCAGCGTTGAATTATTCATTTCCTTTGTTTTATTTCCCCAAAGCCTCGGAGCCAAGTATGAATTTTAATATATCGAAATTGGTCTATTAGAACTCGAAGCTATAGCATGTAATGTCTGTAATCGGTGTCTTTGTGGGAAAATACACGTAAGTCAAACCGACTATTCACGATGATAAAGTGAGAAAAACCGTGAAAATGAAGCAAACATCGACGTAAAGACGTAATTATATCTGATGGTTAAAAAAGCGAACTTCAAATTGCCTTGAAGGAGAATGGGGTGGATGGGAATGTCTTGGAATTGTCTAATCTGAGTCATTATATCAGTTTTCAATAGCTATCAATGAAAGTAACAAGACAGTGAAGTGTTTTCTTGTTCCTGTACGGCTTTATACCCCAGGCCTCCACGGTCCTGCATTTTCCTGAAACGCGTTGACTGCGAAAAAATACAAGGAAAGTCAATTTATTTGATTAAGGACAAGAGACAGTTGTCTTGGTACCGGTCGAAAGCCCAAACAACCCGTTTATTTCTGCATTTTTGTTCTGCCTTACAAGATGGTAATTTCTATTAGAAATTTTTATAAGAAGTTTCTGTTAGAAATTTCTGTTAGAAATTTCTGTTAGAAATTTCTATCAGTAATTTCTATAAAATAAATCTACTAGACGTTCAAAACTTAACAACAAGACAGGCCCGCGTTTTTATTGAATAATGATATAAATAACAACCGCACACTCACTTTCTACAACAGGATAGATAGTGACAGCTATAGTGAGAAGTGTAGCCAATAAGAGAACAGCGTTTCGACACGCGCGATCAACATGAAAGACTCTGTGGCTTAGAAAGGCTCCGTCCTTTGGAACATGTTGACTGCTAAATACACTGATCTCGTTTATGATACTTGCCACAAAGACCTCGCCAGAACGTTAAATCTTAATTCTAACGTAACATCAGCCTCGACCGCTAGTTTTAGAGATTTTGTATATATTTGAAAATTTTTAAATTGTAAACATTCTCAATGTTTGTATGGGCCATCAACTAACTTATTATTTTTATTCGATATTGTTTTCTTATTATAGTTTTTATATTTTATTGTTATTGTAGCTTTCATTTATAGATTTCTGTACACGGCCCCACAAACTTTTAGCTTTCATTGTGTGTCATGTGACAAAATACTCCACGATGGTGCATGTATTTTGGCAGGGTCGTGACTAGAATGGATACTCCAAAATCAGGTTGGATCACCTGGGACACTTATTGAGAATTATATAACGTAATGTCGACACTTACAATTTTATTTTCAATAAACTTTTAAGTGTAAAAACGAAAATCTAAAATCCCTACACAGGATTGAACCTGTGACCTCAGCTAGGCTTAGGCTTACATAGCCTGTACCACCTAGCTTCTCGGGTTGCCTAGTCCTAAATTTAACTATATAAACTGCTAACCCCAACCTCAACTGAAAGCTAACCAGTTACTCCGTTATATAAGTCTCAATAACGTGTCCGATGTCCTTCTGGACGGTATGATTTGGGCTTGACCCTTGTCCAGCAGGCGTTTCTACGCATGCCCCGCCATTTTGAAGGCGAAAAAGACCCTGGAGATAAGGTTGAAATGGACACCAACTTCCATTTCAAATGAAACCGGTGGCACATCCCTTTGGTATCTTTGGGACCAAGTGAACTGTCCGTAATAGAGAGGTGTCCATATTATAGAGGTGTCCGTATTATAGAGGTGTCCGTTTTATAGAGGTGTCCGTATTATAGAGGTGTCCATATTATAGAGGTGTCCATATTATAGAGGTGTCCGTTTTATAGAGGTGTCCGTATTATAGAGGTGTCCGTATTATAGAGGTAAGCATTGTATGAATTGTGGTATCTTCGAGACCAAGAGAACTGTCTGTAATAAAGGGGTGTCCGTATAATGGTAGTGTCTCTAAGGAGAGGTTCGACTGTGTTAATTTAAGTGAAACAAGTCCCTCGAGAGTATCTGCGTTTTTCATTTCAGGTGGGCCTACGGGATACTTTTGTGGGAAATGGTCACTTTTGGTAGGTACATATGGAGGTAAATGGTAGAAAACATTAACCTAAGTAGGCGAGTATCCAGATCGACGCTAATTCACATGAACGCATTGCGAGCCCAGCTGAAGGTTTCGTTTTCCAAAATAATGGGATTTTTGTTCATAAACCTAGAGCAGTGAGTTAAGAAATGTCCTTCGTTTTTCTTTTTTTTTCTTTTTATTATTTTTTGTGTCACGATTTCGCATGCACATTTATGCACGCATATTTTAAATTGTGCACTTCCGGTTCATAGCTTTGCCATTTACACTTACTGTTTAGTGACTTCCGACTACTCTCACTTCCGGTAAAACAGCGTTACTGAAGTGTCACGATAGCGTCTCCTACAATCCTACTTACATTACTGATGTTCACGTTAGGTATATATAAGACTTAGAAGAATCACTGGCTTCATTGTGGTACAGCCTTCATTTACAAAACATTCAAAAAACTTTATTACGCATGCACATGAGTATAGGCTGCTTGAAGCCTCTTGTTGTTCATAAACCTAGAGCAGTTTTCACTTGAGTGTCGTAAAACCAAAGTAAACCCTGTGGCAAATCACAACAGACGCAGACGTCTTAATAAACAAATCAGGGTTCGAAGCTTTACAGTAATATATTTGCTTCGTTCAATAAGGTGGCACTCCTTATCCTACTGTCACTAATTCTGAACTCTACAAACTTCTCAGACGACGATACCGCATGGAAAAACCAAGCATCTGCTCCGATGAAATGTGAGTTTTACTGTAAATCAAACAATACTTTGTTTGCCTGTTGTAATGCTGTAATGTAAACACGGTTTATTCGTTTGTTTAAAGGGAACCTCCATTGTTATAACAAGCGCAAATATAACTTTTGTGTAAAAAAAATGGAGATGAATATCACCTATTCCTGCTTTTAAATTTCTCTCGAGCGCGTGAATATTTATGACGGTTGTCTCATTGATGCATAAAAAGAACGTCAATTCTCAACAATAGCGGCGACCACTTGACGTCATAAAAATTCAAAATGGCGGCGCGCGGGAAATTGAAAAGCGAAAATAGACGACATTCATATCAATTTTTTTTACACTGAAAAAAATATTTATTTATTATTTATTTCCAATTACAGCCATGCTCCGTCACGCGTGACCAGTATTTTTGAAAATATTAATTTTCTATTTTCGAATTGCCCATAATACACTTTGTTTGCCTCCCAAATTTTGCATAAACTATTGTTTTGAAATGCTCTTGGGAATATGCAATAGTTTATGCAAAATTTGGGGGGCAAACAAAGTGTATTATGGGCAATTCGAAAATAGAGAATGGAGTTTTCAAGTTTACGCGTCGGTTTTGTAAATTCATTCCGAGATTTGGAACTCCCGTGAGAATTTTACCGAATCATTCAGAAACAAAGAGCAACAAAATATCATTTTATTTAAAACTGTTACATATCCGAACAGTATTAGGTTTTTTTATACGTGTAGCGAATATATTTTTCCGTTAACTCGTGACTTTCAAAGTTTTTATTCAGAGAGATCTTCAAGGTTTCATTCAAATCTCAGATGTTACAAATGTTCATATCAGTCTTGTGGATTACTGGTCACGCCTGACGGAACATGGCCACAATTTCCTACTCCATTCAGGTTTAACCATTTCGATCAGCAACCAACGTTATAAAAACGGTTCATTGAACGGTTCATTGTATCCGGATATCATTATAGCACTCTTATAACAAATTTGCTTAATCGTATACTTTCTGCTTTTTTGTCCATTTGTCCATCAAGGTACCAGATAATGACGTCATGTTGGAGCGAGAAAGTCACAGACAGACCAACGTTTACTCACTTACGTCAGACAATGGAGCTGATGCTACAGAAAAATGTTCCATATTTGGAGCTGTCGCAGATGAATGAAAAATCCATGAACTACTATAACTTTCATGATATAAATAGTGATGTTGATTCCGATGATGCTAAATAAGATAAAAAGATATAGCGAGATTTAACCACTAACACACGAAGCGATGTCACAAAATTAGACAAAAAAACTGTGTAGAAAATGGTAAGCAAGCTCAGAATAAACTGTAAGCATCATAACATCTTCGTTACACAATAAAACTAAATAAATACAAACATATGGTTTTCCAATAACGAGCATCTTAGAGTAGTTTTCACTTGAATGACGTAAAACCAAAACCAAATTAATTACTTTGACCAATTACAATAGACGCAAATGAACCAATCACAACATGTCGCTGCCAAGAAGCGCAGGAAAACGCGTGTGAGTAAGTCATAACTGGCTTCTGATTGGTTAAGAAAGTGGCACGAGATTTTTTTAGCCAATCACAAAGCGTAACAATGAAAACCTAAGGCAATTGCGAAATTATTTTTGACACTCAATTGAAAACCGCTCTATAATCAATAACTGATGTTTGTAATCAGAATGTTACAAAATGCATACATCAATTATTACGCATACGAGAGGGTCTGCAGGGAATATAACTATCATTTGTCAGTTAGAATTAAGGTCATTTGTCAGTTATCGGCAGTTAACCCATCCAGGCCATTTCTATAAAGGAGTTCTCGTATCAGAAATGATCCTTGCCTTTTGTTATTCTGAGTGATAATATTGAATAACAGGTGTAATAACAGTTTGAAAAGCTGTGGCTTGGTAGAAACATTTGAAACGATAATTTACGGATTTGTGCACCATGCACGACGACATAAAATACTTTTTTCAACTTGTCGGTACTTTGCTTCCACATGGAACTACATGAAATGGCAACACAGTTGTCTGATTGTATCCTTGACTGCTTGTCTCACTTCTGTGATCTTCCAACAATAAAGCAATGGATTTAATGATGAGTTTAAGTAGACTATAGTTAGTGAAAATTCCCTAGCGATATAAATGGATGAGGATAGGTTACTGTGAGTCCTTAAAGGTTCTGTTATACCATATGGTATATAACAAACAACTAATGTTATCTGCAGCCACAATACACTGGACACTGCCTTTCTGTATCGTGCTATGTTCAGAGGAGGAGGTCGTGGAGTTGCTTGGCCGGGTTGTTCGTGGAGAACAATGTCTTGTACTTGTGTTTGGTGACGACGCAACGTTAAGAAAATCTTAGTGTATGAGGAAATGGAAGTTGTTAGACATATTAGTGTACCTAAATAGCTATACCAAACTGTTATTAGGCGACTCCAAAAGGACAAAATTGTACAGACAATGGACATCAACCAAATGGTTATCACGACCGCGTATGTTCGCTTTAAAGTCACAACATGTCTGTATCTCAGTCCTAACAATAAGGCAAGAAGCCGATCCATACTTATTGCAGTCATTGTCAGTAATGACACTGAAACCAGTATATAACTTGTTATAGAAGTTGCGAGCAACACATATCGGCAAATATTGAAGCTTTCGTTCGCCTTAGACATCCAATAGGTCACAATGAGTGGTTGTACAATAAGACCGACGCAGAGATCACTTGAAGCCAGACAACGAAGCAAGAGTTTGGATGGTGGGTGAAGAACAGACTCCTTGTGAAGGGCAACTAGGATCAGAGTATTCCCCAAAAATGCAGAAATAGAGAGAAAAATGTTTAAAACTGAAAAACATATCAGTTGGCCATGTAATCCACTGGTAAACTCTTCCGAGCAGTGCAGTTGCAAATATGTTTTCATTTCATATCCAGTAATGTTTTTCATTTCAATTGATGTCTCGTTCGTTTAGGATCATGAAGGTGATTATTACATTGGCGTGATCCTAACATGGGTTTTTGAAGTGCGTTTTTTTTCACCTAAAATATCGTGTGTATGAGAATATTTGTCCTAAAGCAGATGGCATAGAACGTACTTTTAACTCATCTGGCCTTGTTTATTAACAGGATGTTTATTTTCTTCTAAATGTTTCTTTTCACGGAAGAACTATTATGAAATAATGATTTACAAATAACCCAACGGAAGTTTATGGTTTTGAAATTATTCCTATGAATATTCGTATGGTAGAAAATAGACTTTTTCTTTCAAGATTATTTCTTTTACTGATTTGAATTAAAACAAATTATAAAAGTATAAAGATTAAACGCTAGGGCTATGTCATTTATTAATGAAATTAAAAAAAAGTTTGGCTTAAGTAGCAGTTTGTTTGCAATATTCGGAGTTTACAATTTTCAAATTAAATTATTAAAAAAAATTAAATTTAAAATCAACAAAGAAGGGTCATCAAAGCGTTTCATGTGTTACTGTAATGGCACTGCAGTCAAGTGACAGTTTGAAGTCAATAATATGTTTGATTTGACAAAAAAAAAACCTGCATGAAAAAAGTTGATGCATGCATTAAGTAAAGCTAAGGAAACATAGCAACCTAAAATACTATGCAACAGGAAAATCAAAAAGAAGAGAAGCAAACTGTCAGTGTTTAAATGTATCTTTTATTAAAGATTCATTTTATTATTTTGTACACAAATGAAATCATTCTACGAAACCTGGACTTTTGTATCGAATAGGGGAAAATGTTAATATTTGTCAAGAAGCCAGCTGAAGAAATAATCACTAACTTCCCATAATAACATTATTTGTTTATATAGTTGCCATAAAGCTCTTGAAGTACTAAAACTGCTTATTACTATTAATACTTTCCATTTCTCTCACTTTTATTTGCATTTGTATTTATTTCATTAATCTTTAATTATGCAATCCATGTTCACAGTACTAAACCAAAGTTATGGCGGTCGAGCTCTTTTATTCTGAAACAAACGATGACAGATCGAATGCTCAGTATAAAGCAGTATTCAATAGATGGTTTCACGTTACGTCACGGCGGCCATATTGGTGTACAGCTACAAAAGAATTTTAATGAACTTCTTTTGTTAGGTACACCAACATGGCCGCCATGGCCTTTGTCATTTGAGTCCCACAGGACTGAAGGTCACGTGAGTGAAAACCATCTATAGACAAATTCGGCTAACGCATTGTTGTACCCAATTCAAACCTTCTGGGAATAAGATTCTTTGTTCACAATATTTCCATATAATTTCCATGTCAATGCTTCATTGATATGGAAATATAACGAACAAAGAGTTCAAATCCCAAAAGGTTTGAATTGGGTACAACAATGCGTTAGCCGAATTTGTCTATTGAGTGTCCAAAACCAAAGTAATTACTCTGACCAATCACAGCAGTCGTAAACAATCCAAGGAGCCAATCAGCGCTCGAATCAATTACATGTCGGCGGCGCCAAGCGTGGGAAAACGCGTGCGAGCAAGTCACGATTGGTTTTGGTTTTACTCAGTTCTGATTGGTCGAGAAAGTAGCGCGAGATTTTTTTAGCCAATCACAAAGCGTAGCAATGCAAACCCAAAGCAATTGTGTAATTACTTTTATTCGACACTCAGTTGAAAACTGCTCTATGAGTTTACTGTCATTTCCGCAATTCATTAATCTTTATATACCCTTTGTCCTTAGCTCAGAGGCACCCAGCGAGCCGAGTTCAAAACATCAAGTACAACATCACATGGAGAAAAGTTAAACAAACCATCACATATACAAATGTCAGCAAAAAGTGCAGTTTATGCTTATGGGAAAAATATTTTATCATCTGCAAACCCAACATGGCTTCGCTAAATAAGAGGAGCGAATTGATGTCAAAATGTAGACACGCGAACAAATTTCTACTGAACTGAATGTTTATATTGTAATATACGCACTTAAACCTTGCGCGTATACGTGTTTAGTTACACAATCGATGTATTGTTTTGTATCTCGTTGAATTTCTATTTTTGTATTTTTTTTTTCAATTTTTGGCAGTTGCCTGATAATCGTGTTGCGTGCAACAAGTGAAACTCTTAACTACTTGGTACACTTTTATATTGCTCCGGTTTATCCAATTGAGCACTCTCGATAGCCGATGAAGAGGTCACCGCTTTCCCTGATATAATATATAATAGCTTGAAGTTAATAACACTTAAAAACACATACTTTTCAATAGATGACTGACTCTATTTACATAACAAAATCATAAAACAATTTTTTTTTGTTTGCTCCGAAGAATATAAATTTCTTATTTTTAAACGCTGGTTATTGCCGCCAGTTACTTCACACTTTTACTCTCATTACTGTCTCTTCTCTTTGGCTACTGTGCGTTGTCTATTTGATCGCCGCCAAAAATCTTAGCAACAACAAGCACTTATTCAAATTATTATTTGGCATATAAGTAAATGTGGCACCATATTAGAGCAGTTTTCGATTGCGTGTCGAAAGTAATTTCGTAATTGCTTTGGTTTTGCATTGCTACGCTTTGTGATTGGCTAAAAAATCTCGCGCCACTTTCTCGACGAATCAGAAGTAAAACCAAAACCAATCACGCGTTTTCCCGCGCTTGGCGCTCTGATTGGTTCATTGGATTCTTTACGACTGCTGTGATTGGTCAGAGTAATTACTTTGGTTTTGGTTTTACGACACTCAATTGAAAACTGCTCTATTTCACAGTTATAACTACCTTGCTCTTTGTGCTAAACTGGAACCCACAAATGACGTGTGCTGAGTTTTAAGTAAGTAGTTTTTTCAGGATTTCATTAATTGCTGGTTATTTCCTTTCCAAACAAATTTGAAGAATGTATTGATCAATCACTAGTAAGAATATTGTTTCTCGAAAGTGATATTTTAAAATTCAGTTTTAGCCTTATAAGCCATAAAGACTTCGTTTTAGTATACGATTCGAATTCATTTTAAAAATTTATTCAAATGATTCAATACCCATTTTTAAAATGAAAAGAAACATAAAAGTCATACAGCAAAAAGTAAAATATTTATCGGACGGAAAAAGGAGAATGCAGGCAAGCTTACTTTCTTCGTTTAAATTATAAATCAAGATCGCAAAAATAACAGGGTCAATAATGAATTAATTCAATTCTGTTGAGTGGCTAAAACTGTACTTTATAAATGCAGGCAAGCTTACTTTGTCTTTCTTCGTTTAAATTATAAAACAAGATCGCAAAACGAACAGGATCAATAATTAATTTATTCAATTCTGTTTGGTCAGTGGTTGAAACTGTGCTGTATAAATTATCTGTGTCTTTGTTAACTATTTCAGGAATTGAAATAAGTCTGATATTTTCCATTCATGTATTATTCAAGAATAATGAATTACTTCAATCTTTGATAAGCTCATTCTTGCCTTAAACACGAAGTTAAGGCATAAAGAAGCCTGGCCTGGCCATTCTCACCTCAAATCAACCACTGAAGCATTAACAACTGACAACATACATGCATCATTGCTAAGATCATTGCTAACACAATTGGGAAAAACTTTATGAAAGTTATATCAGAAGTCTTTATGAACTTCTATTTCTTTTTTTGCTTAGGTAAAATCTTGGTTTAATTAGATTTTTGAAGCAAGTTATATTTAAGTAACAATGCGTGTAAGAACTAGGCAATGCTCTATTGTTTCACGGCATTTCGCTTTCCCCTCATAAGATTGTTTAGTCTGTTTAGGTTTTTCTTTCTGAGAATACATCAACCTATCGACAACACGTTTTTAAAATAAAATTTACTGGAACTTTATTTTAAAGTGATCTTTCTTTTGTGCTACAAGATTCTATCCAATCGTGAAACTCCAAAACAATGGCCAAGAAAGGCTTTATTTTACATGTTTCCACATAGAAATTTGGTTGCATTAAAACTCAGAATAGTTTTCACTAAAAGGGAACCAATTAGTAAACTAGAGAGAAATACATGCACTACTTGGCTAAGTGATGGTAGATTTTCACGTTTTAGCCAATGAGGTGGATGATTTCAACAATACCTTAATTAACACCTTTCTGCATTCCTTGCAGTTAGGTTGCCTAGCTCTTACTAGGTTACTTAAAGTTAACCACGTTTTGTGACTGAAAGACGCCTTAATTTGCATTTCACACCCAAAAGGTGTGAAATGGGGGAGGAGCTAAGCCTTTTATACCAGAACTTCGTGTTTAAATGCCCACAGTCTGAATTTCAACGAAAGTTAGTCAAAAACGTATTGTTAGTTCCAAGTACATGCACGTGCCTGTAATATTGAAATTTAAGTAACCTTTTTGTGCATTAAATCATATACGGCTTGACCAATTAGACCACAAGTGGAGGAGTCGCCTGTCTAAATTATTACAATAGCGAAGCGCATAATTACTATTTATAGAACTAAACCCAGACAAACAAACCAAAAGTGACTCTCAGGGGATTCCTAATAACGAATTTCTATTGTCAGAAATGCAAGAATAAACAAGAATAAATTATAAACTCGGACAAACATGAGTACTGAGGTCATTTGTGCGCTTTGCTATTGAAAGACGACATTTGAGTCGCAATCACCAAAAAATCTAAAGATCTGTATCTCTCAGTAGACAAGTAAAATATTTTTCAGGACATAGACAGGAAAAGACTCTATAGTTCTGGTAAACAACCAAATTATTCTACTCAGAACATCTACCATAAATATCAAAATAATTAACTTTTCTAGCACATAGCCCGTACGACTGTTGCCCATTTAGCCAATCAGATTTGTGTATTCAATTCAAAGGAATATCACCTATTTTAAGTGTTACATATTTGCGTCGATAGAAACGCGTTGAATGGGGTACATGCTTGTTTGTATTCGTTCATCAAAACACCATTGACTTATCTATAAATGAGACCATTTAGGAATCTTTTACTATTTTGACTTGTTTAAAGTTCTCATTCCAGAGCCTAGAAATTTCTTTATTGTTGTTGTTGTGGTTGTTGTTGTTTGAAAGGTAAGACTAATCTTTTCCCGGCTCATTGCAACAAAAGATAAAGTTTTAGATTAAGACTATCCTTGACTGATTTTTTTTGCCAGGTTGTACGAATGCACAATGAAAGTTTTTGCGGGAGTTTTTCTTCTCTGTGTCACTCTGATCACACAACATGAAGCCGCTGGTCAGTCTAAATACGCCATACTGTTTGACGCAGGATCGACTGCAACCCGCATGGGAATCTACCAGTTTTTGGCCAGTGGACCATCGTTAAAACCATCTGACGTGATGGAGCTTGATCCTTCTCACAGCAAAGTGAAACCTGGAGTTTCAAAGCTTGCTGCAGACCCTTCACAAGTTGAAGCTTACATGATGCCTCTATTGGAATCTGCCAAGGAGACCATCCCACAAGGCAAACATTCGTCGAGTCCAATATATTTGCTGGCGACAGGAGGAATGAGGCTATTACCTGAAGATCAAACAAACGCCATATTAAATGAAATCAGAAAACTGTTTAACGATAAAACAAAATGTCCATTTTTGTTTGAGGCCAATACTGATGTTAGAATAATTTCAGGTGCAGCCGAGGGGATATATTCTTGGGTAACTATTAATTTTTTGGCAGGCGTTTTCGGTTCTAATACAAAATCATATGGCAGTTTAGATCTGGGAGGAGCATCGCATCAAAATACTTGGGATTTAAGAAATAAAAAAAACTCCGATATTTTTGACATAGAAGTTGGGGGAAGAAACTATAACATTTTTGCTCGTAGTTATTTAGGTTACGGACAAGACAAAGCTTTAGAAAGCTACTTAGAATCCATTGCCAAAAACGTGAATTGCATGAAAAATGCTAAATGTGTCGTAAAAAGTCCCTGCCACAACAAAGGTTTCAAAGGTTCTTTAGAATTTAACGATCAAGAGCGCACATTTGAAGGAACAGCCCAGGTGGAAGTGTGTGAAAAAATCATCCGTGACTTGTTTTTCTGTCGGTCGCCAGATTTGCAAAAGTGTCCTTTTAGTGACCAGCCCAAGTTAAGAGGAAAATTTTACGGATTTTCAGCTTTGTACTATGTATTAACAGGCATAAACGCTGTTTGTTCTGATTGCAAAAACAACAAGGTCACGGCAATGAAAGTTAAAAGTCATGTGAAATCATTTTGTAACAAAGATTATAACGAGATAAACGTTGACAGTTACAGTACAAATAGGTGTTTTGGTGCTAACTATATTTACGAGCTGTTTACAGCAGGCTACAGACTTGGCCCAAATAAACCAATCAGGGTGGCTAATTCGCTAAATGGGTTTGACTTGGGTTGGAAATTGGGCGCGGTGCTTCATTACGCCAGGATTTTAAACATAAACGGTATACCTACAAAATAAGTTATTTTCAGTCACGTAAAAAATCACAGCGTTTATTAAGTTACTGGGTCAAGGGGAATTGCATAATTTGTAAGGTATTCAGCTTTGTGATCAATGTAAAGGGATTCAAAATAAACAGAGTTTTAATGGAATGCGGCATTGTTTTTGATATTCTGAACACTGTACAAATACATCTAAAGCTCTACAGTTCTAGAATTTTTCAATAATTCGACAGTATCTACAATCAGGAGATAGAGAACGACAATCATTAGGGACGGACCATTATTTTTTGACGGGGGATGGGGGGGGGGGGGGGGGGGGGGGCGGAGAGTTGGAAAATTTTTTAAATAAATTGTTTGCAGAAGCTATAAACTAGTAGTATCTCTGTATGTGATGTAAGTCCAGCATAGTGTGACCTGGTTTATATACTATGAAGCACGCAGCTAGGAATTTTTGCTACTCCTCCCTAGATCATAACAGATTGACCTGGTTTATATACTATGAGGTGAGTAGGTGTATTACCCCCCAGGATTGAATGCTGGGCCATCGTAGGGTGACCTGGTTTATTAGCGGCGTGTGAGTCGGGACGTGACCCTTCAATGAAAGCGGCTGAAAGCGGAATTACACGGCGGCCGTTGAAAATTTGAGCGCTTTATAAGTATTTAGTATTTTGCTTTTAAATCCAATATTGACTAAGGGGCCGATTACATGGCGAATTTCAGTCCGGGCTGAGATTTCAGCCGGGCTGAAATTTCGTTGTGATTACATGACAAATTACCTTTTTGGAATCAGCCAAAGATTTTAAAATTACAACTGACAAAGTTTACCACGGCGGTCAATATTTACCTTATCAACCCGTGTGAATAACAACCAAATGTGTCTCATAAAAATGTAGTTCCTTTTTCATGGTTCTGAAGTGAAATTCTAAAATTCCAGCCTGGTTTCTGAAACCGGCTGGAATTTTCAGCCCGGGCTGGAACATAAAAAGGAAATGAACTGATAAAAAGGAAATGAACTCATAATTTCTAAGCCAATCAGGCAATCGTTTGTACGTTTCCGCTGTTATAAATAAACATAATATCTTTTGGATCATCGATTATTACTGCAAAGAATTTGGCCACTAGAGTAATTATTCAAAAAAATATTTCACTAAATATACACAAAGATGACCATCAATTAACAAAGCATTAGTTACATGTAATTGCTTCAAGAAAATGGCTGTTTCAGTTCTGCTCTTTTTACACGCAGTTGTTAAATTACCTTTTTGGAATCAGCCAAAGATTTTAAAATTGCAACTGACAAAGTCTACCACGGCGGTCAATATTTACCGTATCAACCCGAGTGATATAACAACCAAATGTGTCTGATAAAAATGTAGTTCCTTTTTCATTGCTCTGAAGTGACAATCAAACCTTTCTCACACTTCTCGTAAACAATCTCCTTTGTTACTTTCTTTCTTACTTACTTTGTTTCTTTCTAAGGTGCGACCATTTCTTTGAAAGTCTTGTAGTTCTGTTTTTTTTTTTACCGACGTTTAAGGCGGGTCTCAACCTAAGTTTGAATGAAATTTTAAGAGGATTAAAGAAGGGATAGAAGAAAGAAAATGATTTTTGGAACACCAACAGACAGTTGATTCCCACACAAGAGCACCCCAGGTTGCTTGTGGACTATTTTGGTGTCCATCTATATATTTTTTTAAAACTACAACTATTTTCTAATTTTAAAACTTCGTTAAATCTTTCTTAATTCACTAAATTTTAGAAATCCTTTGGGAAAAACTATTTCCTCCCAAACATACCCCAAAAATCACCCAAAAAATTACAAAACACCCCATAACATAGATTCATGAGATAAGCATAACGTTTTTTTACATTGCTTGAAACATGAACGAGATATTTCTATTAAAGCCATGTTAAGTGGCGGGAAAATGGCGTTCAGGTGGAATTCCGCCTTAATTTTGCAAAAATAATTTCTGTTTATATTTTCTCAGTTTTAAGCGTTAACTAGTACACCTGACAGTGAAATTCGCACTTTGCCTTCCTTGCAGAAGTTCATTGAATGTGCTCGCCTGTATAGTAAGCTAGGGTTCCACTACTTCTGTGGTCTTTCTCTTTATTTAATTCAAGCGATAACGGTCGAAATGTGCGTAGGGTACAATGGAAAGGTGACGGGTTACATTCATACAGTACGTTGACGAAGTTAAGGTGTATTGAGTTGGATTTTCTTTAAACTTCTTAAAGATGTTGTGGTTTTGATAAGTCGTCGGTGCTTCGTATTGAATTTTTTCAATATATATTCGCCATGTTGCATCGAAATTTTCCTCGGACCGCGGATATTCGCGATGTTTAGGATTTTTAGTCGTCACAGCTGCAAACAATAGAGCTTGGCCACGGAATTTCAATTCAAGAACGGACATGATGCGCAATGCTGACAACCACCAACTTTCTTTTTCATACTCAGTGCTGTATGGTAAAATGTGAGCGATAGCCTTATGATGAAAGGCATGAAAGATGGCATCGAAACACACCACGGGTAGTACCAGCGATTTGTTATAAATATTGCACAATCGCTTTCTTCTGTCCAACGTCCACTTTGCACCATGATGTTCAATATAATCTAGCACACCGACAACGGGTTCGTAATCCAAAAGCCATTCTTGGACGGCTCTGAACGGTTGAATCGTCTTCATTTCTGGCGGAGTAAAGTCGTTAAAAGTTAAGGTCACGTCGTCATCTAGAAATATGTAATAATGGTAACCTGGTGTTCTTTTCAATGCGGTATAATAGAGAGTATTTCGTCCTGTTCCCCAAGTACTCCGTGGTTCAAACAAATAAGTCACGTGAGACGGTGTTGGCTTGTTACACTCCGCTTGATAACTTAGCACTATAACATCGCAATTGCAGGTTATAGTACCTATAGAATCTGACAGGTTTAAAGGAAGACATTGCTCGGTTTGTGTAAGGTAAATAAATGGCTTCGAGGTTGGTGAAACCTTCGCTGATGATTTTATAGACCTTTCACCGCTAAATCGAGCATATGCCATTGAGCTTTCATTGTGAAAAGCCTTTCTTTTGTGAAACGTTTGGTGCATATAGATGATATTGGCGGTGACAAAAACGCAGCCTACGACGAACATATAGGCAAAAAAGCGGTGGAAAAGCATGCTTGTTTAAAAAACGTAAGCCATAGCTCTTACCAAGGCGGAAAATATTATTTTGTTGAATGACCTTGAATGGTCGTCAAAGACAACCACTTATTTCATTGTGATTTGAAACCTTGGAACTTAAGTAAGATGATAGTTAGTGTTTCCATGTTAACGCACATTTCTTATCAAACCTTCGTAAGCATACCCTTTTTCAGTAACCAAGGTTAAAATTTCATTGCAAATCAATTTGTTTGGCCTTATAATTATCACCCTGAAAGGTGATAAATCATACCTGTGCAATGTCATTCATACCAATGACACCAATATAAACAAACCATTTTTATCGTTGCATGAGCGGCTATCTATACAAATCTGCTGTTGTTGTATACCCCTTTAATGGGCTATACGGGGATACTCCGCCAGAAAGGGGTACCTTTTTGAGGCTGGGGGTATATGAAAGGGTAGAGATTTTACGAGTTGAAGTATATGAAAGGGTAAGGGTTTGGACCTTGAGGCGGAGCATCCCCGTACAAAACTTTGTTGGGTACCCCCTTGTATACCGCTTAATATGAGATGTTAAAATGTAGGCTATGCTGTCAAAGTAAAAAAAAAACAGGGACACCAACAAAGAATATTTAGCAAAACGCTTGGATTTAGTGCCCTTATTATAAAGGAAACCATGTGAGCCTATACAGTTTGAACTTTTCGTTTTTTTTGCTGCTGAATATTTAAGCGATAGAACATTTAAGTGAAAGGAACCATATCTCTCGAAGTTAACAAATGAAAATACTGCTCTGAAACTTTCATCTAAATTTTTACATTTGTGGATTTCATCCGCGCCTCGGATGCGGAAAAACAACGCTTTGTTACCAAGATTTTACTAATAATCAACCAATCAATCCCTTATTTAGCGTGGTCGGTACGCTTAGCACAAGAGCTAGTTTGCACGTACGCCACGAAATAATAAAGATAAAAGATACAAAGTAAACCTTCATTAGGAGTGTATAAATTTAAGTTAAGCTATAATTAAAAGTGATTACGAATTAAAATAGTTACAATAATTATCTAACTAAAGAGTATAATACAATATAAAATATAAAAGTAGTAAAACGTGTCTTAAAATTGTCGCACATCACTCTCATTAGTGCCGTGACTGACTTAATGGTTTTAAATTGGCAATATTTCTGAATGGAATGGAGTGTTTTGCCACCCATGTCCACAAAATATATGAAGAGAAACGACAGGAAAAGACACAGGACTACTTAATATCAGCAATGTAAGTTTTCCTTTTTGAGATAGATAAAACTGTTTTTAGTCTAAATGCACTTTTGCTATAGCCCATGCTCTGACTTACCATCAATACATTTGCAATCAGTACAATACATTGTCTTGCTAAAGGTGAGAACCACGTCGGCGCGAAAAAAAATTAATATTCTCATTCATCTAAAAGGCACAGAAATGTCTTAGTTACTCGTTTTCACTTCAAGAACTCACTGCACGTGCCTTACGCCCTATCACTGAATTTCTAGGGGGTTCTCCTATCCTCAGTTAAGCGGCTGTGTCTGGGGAATTTGCCCTCTTTTATTTTGACGCTTGCTTATTTGAGCATCGGGGTTGTTCTTATTCCCCGCCATAGCCCTGATTGCGGGTACGAAATAAGTAAGGGTTATTGACCTGAAATCCTGAAAACACTTCTTCGTTTCGTACTACAGACTTCGTTTGCGGGTCCCATTTTCTAGCACAAAGGGCAAGGCAAATAAAAGTGAAATAATCTCTGGTAGGTCATTTACTTTATATATGCCAAAAAATTAATTGATATTTGGGCGGAGATCAAATAGACACAGCACAGTACAAAGTGGAGAGAGAGTAACAAAATAGATGGTTTTCACGTTACGTCACGGCGGCCATTTTGGTGTACAACTACAAAAGAATTTTAATGAACTTCTTTTGTTATGTACACCAACATGGCCGCCATGGCCTTTGTCATTTGAGTCCCACAGGACTGAAGGTCACGTGAGTGAAAACCATCTATTAAAACTGTGAATATAAACGTAGCAACAGCTAGCATATTTTTTGACTCTGTAGGAAGAAACTTTCTAATTTGCATTACGTTAATCTTTGGTGATCGTAAAGAAAATTATGTTTTTCACCTGTTGTTAGAACAAAGCCTTCGGAATATTTGAATGCAAAAAGTAATGTCTTTAGAATTTCTATTATTTGGTAAGTTTCTACGCAAGGAAAATTGAGTTGTCTAAATACTAAAGATAAGATAACTCTTTTACAGTATTTACAATAGTTAAAATACTGATTAGAGCCCTATAAAGTACAGTGAAATCTCGATTTTTCGAACCTCCTGGGGTAAAAACTCCAAATACGAATTTTGTCTTTTTACTAAGAATATTTATATTCAAATATTCCACCAAGAAACGAATTCAAAGCTGTTATGCTAATAACTGAAAATGTAAATAAAACAAGAAGCTGTACACAGCTTGAACTCGTGGCGCCTTTAACTCATTGCAGCATTGATTCCCAAGTGATTTGAGTGCTTTTACAGAGAAACATAAGCTTAAAATTATATCTAATCAAAGGCTCCTAAGAGCCAACCCGAGAAGAAGAAATGCTAACGCGTAACGCAATATTGCCGTAAGCTTTAATACGTTTTCACACCGACACAGTTCGATATATATATTTTTTAAAATTAAACGTAAGGATTTTTGACGAACGAAAAAAAAAAGTACATCACTTTCATAATGTCCAGTTCGAAAAAAGAAAAAAAAAGAGAGAGAAAAAAAAGAGGACTTCATGGAGATTCGAACTCGGGCCGTCCGGGACTTAGCCACAAACTCAAATCACTGCGTTGTCCAAGAGCACATACTACCTACGAACTAAATTTTATTATTTTAAGCTAGATACGCATCAGAACGCGTGTTTAGGTTGCAAAATCCTTTTAGATCGATTTTAATGTTGCACTAAAAACTCCAAATGCGAAACATCTGTAAGCTTATTGTTGTCTATATTTGTTTACATCAAATTAATTATTGTTATCGTTGGATTCACGTTGAATTCCTGTTACGAAACGTGTTCGTAACAAAGCATTTGCTCACTAAGTTTACAGCTGATGGAAGGAGCGAGTGAGTGAGTGAGTGAGAGAATGAATTTTATTTAAACACCGTTGCAGATAACCTGTTCATCATGCTTTCACGTATACACGGGTTTAAAAGTAAGACTACACTGCATTCACTAGATTCAGTAGCTGACACTTAAGCTCGACCCGGAGCTCGATCGCTAAGCAAATGGCAAGTTTAATATATAAAACACAGAAAATCCCACAGGAATAAGCGGCGAACACAATATCAAACGGTCCTATCCATCCATGAACGCCTTGAATTGTCTTGAAAGTGTGCAGTTGTACGCAGTAGTTCTTTATCTTGCTTCTCGAGTACACAAACGGAGAGATTTTACGGTATGTATTTCATGGCCGAAAGCCATATAGTCGTCTATATAGACTTAAATATGCGTGCATAAATTTGCACGCGCTAATGTGACACGAAAAAAAACAAGAAAAGTCAACGCCGGATTTATAACTCGTGTGCTTCGCCACGAGTAATAAGTTTGACTAAAATAATAAATGTTGTAATGTTTGATTTTTATTGAAATCTTTTTAGATGGTGTTATTGTCAGTAAATAAGTAAGGAGATGGCTCGTTACTGGAGAAACGGGAGGCCGCACGTTAAAATACATCCATATACTGTATTTTCTCAATTAAACGCCCCCGGCGTTTATTTCAAACTTGGCCTAGTGGACCCGGCGTTTCTTTGAATCGGCAGTTTTTTCTCGCCCGCCATTTTTAAAGAAAGGCTTATTATTCGTTTTTCTTGGCAGCCATGTACCTTGTCCTTAAATCTTAAGTTTATTATACCACAAATAAACGTTTGAGGGGCTTACTTACAACTTCCTCTATTATACCCGGCGTTTATTCGGGGCCGGGCGTTTAATCGAGAAAATACGGTAGTTTTAAAGGGATACTCTGTCCCGGCTGACATACAGTGTTTTCATAATACATGTCAATAATAAATAAGGGTCTTTATTTTCTAATATAATAAATACATATCCTATGTACAAAGGTTTCACAACAGATAGAGTGAATTTACTTAAAGTGCATATGAAGTAAAAAAAAAAAAAAAAATTCCATGGTTTGATAGTGCTTTACTCGCTTTATCTAAATTTGTGGGTTTCATCGAAAAGATCCTTCCCACTGTGAAATTATTCGGCTTAAAAGTTTTGAATTTTCCGCCAGAAAGTGTCTCTATCGAGCGCACGGCCAAAGCTATTGTATTACAAGGCTGTGACGTAGAAATACTTCAACTCACGAGTATCATGGCGGCAAAGGAAAAGTCTTCGACCTCGGCGATTTTCTGTCTGTCTGACAGAGACTCTGTAGAGGACATAACTTCCTCACAGTCTGACATTCTTTTGAAGAAATGGAACGAAACACACTGTGAGAATACTAAAGAACGAAATCAAGTATTTTTTACGTCATCAACGCCATGGATATCGAGAACTCGTTCTCAGTCTCCGGGACACTGATTTCTGCAAATTGTGCTACTTTGGACGGCAAAAAAGAGGCCTTAATTTTTTTCTGACAAATTTCTTTTATCATTTCGAAATAAAGACATAATAGCCTCCAAAAAAATAAAAAAATAAAAAATTACTTCATATGCACTTTAACCCGTGAAATAGTTAGTAGCATAGTACGCACTATTAGACTATAATTCCATTGTTTTCTTTTGTTTAATGTGGACTATCACACACACACACACACACACACACACACACACACACACACACACACACACACACACACACACACAAACACACACACACACACACACACACACACACTAATCGTTAGATAGTGTTTCACGGGTTAGAGTGATTTTCCTCAGACGGTGAAACAGTTTCTAGTAGTTAGTCAAAAAATAGTCAAATAGACACAAAAGAAAACAATGGAAACAAGAGGCTACACTTAGCCTATACTCATGCGCATGATACTCTAAGACGCGTTGATTGAAGTTACCAATTTTTTTGTGTTCGCTTTTAATATTTAATTTATTGATTCTCGATCAAATCCACACTCGTCTAGTACTTTCCAAGTCGTGAATTATTTCTGTTACATTTGAAAAGACTACTTGAAAAAATAGGCAGTCGAGGACATGCTGTAAAAAGAAAATTGATAATCAATATAAAGACTTAGTTTTCCTGTGTTACTAAATCGTATGCAACCGGTGTAAAATGGGCTATTCCAGAAAAAATCCCCCCCCCCCGACGGATGCAATATTTTTTTACCCCTCCCCCGCCCGGATTTCCCGGCCAGGCCGACCAACCCTCGCACCTTGATTTTTAACCCAGATGCCCCCTCCTGCCCGGATTGCCATTAGCTTTTTGTAGGCCCTAAATAAACAGGAAATCACATTCAGGAGACCCGAAATTTTTTAAAGTTTTCAAATCTTTGGTGAGAATTGCTATGAATTGGTCAAACATTTTGTAAATAAACGTTGCGTGACGCATTCACTAAAATCTCTCCGTGATTTAAGACCAAATCGAAATTAAATGTTTCCATAACTTAAAGCTGGTTCTTTAAAAAATGCTTTGATTTTGCCATCTACAATAAGTTTTTTCCAGGCTTCACAGTTTCTTTAAAGTGTTGTGACTCTGTTGTCGCAAATACACAGTTTTCATTTATGCAAATTTTATGTCAAATGTAATTTGATGGCAAGCTGACCACTGAATAAAAAAATAGATTTTCTATAAAAGGTCGAAACTTTTGAATGAAACTCATATTTCCTTGAATGAAAATATCTTTCCTTTGATTAAAAGAGTCAAACACCTTTCAGAATTCAGTGATTTTCTGCTTCTGGAAGTCTTGGCGATTTATTGTGTCCTAATTACTGCGCGGAACCGACTAGCGTCTGCGAAAATATAATAAACATCACAAAATAATTCAATTCAGCAACCTATTTTTATTATGCTTTCTAAAATTTCCGACTTTTTCTGTGTAATGGAATGCCAATCTTATCCGGAAAAATGATTCGCGTAATGCTTTCGCTAATAAAAAAAAAACAGTTCTGAATGATCAAAGGTACAGAAATGAATAGTCCATTTTACAGTTGTCTTCTTAGTGTCCTGGAAGCGAGGCTGAAGGTGACCTTGCTTTGATACAGACCTTGGAGCTTTTCAGATGTAAATTTAGCTAGTTAGCGTGAGAAAAGCATTATTAACATATGAAAGGCAGAAAGGTTTGTATCAAAGCAAGGTCACCTCCAGCCTCGCTTCCACTCAGAGGTACGGTCACCAAGCACACAACTGTAAAATGGAGTATTGCTGGCGGCGTTTGAATCATGAGTTCGGATTAACAAATCGACCGCATTTTTCCATGGTCTTTTCTCTCATCGACCATAGAAATGACGTCATAAAATGTTCAAAACTCAAGTGGAACCACGAGCCGTTAGGCGAGTGGTTTCACTGCCAAGTTTTGAACATTTTATGGCGTCATTTCTATGGTCGATGAGAGTATAGACCATGGAAAAATGCGGTCGATTTGTTTTTTACAATAACAAACTTAAATAACTGCGAGCGCCGAGCGAACGAGTTTGCGGGAACCATTTTAGAAAATCAAGATAAACAACCTAACACTGACAAACTGCTGCAAAATGTTTTTTGCGTGGGGAATAATTAAAGCCTTAACTTTTTATGTGAATCAATTATGTAACGAAAAAGGCTCACACAAAAATTCTCTTCAGCTTAAATCATCGCTAGAATCTTTTAATATAAATTTTAACACAGCAAAACAAAGAGCCGTTATTCGGCAAATTTTAGAGAACCGCGCTCGGCGACAATCGCAAAACAGAGCACAATAACCTCACACAAAGTCAAATATAAAATTACTAGGCACAGTTTACAAAGCTAACCTTTTTCAAATTTGAAATATCTTCGAATAATCAGATGAATCTTTGCTCCAAGTTGTTTTCGGCTCAGTTTTAGTTCTTTCGGGCGCCGGCGACTGATTCCGTGGATTTTCCCGTGAAACTACGACAAGTTGTTTGTCCTTTTTGCTTCGCACTTAATTCCAGGCAAGTTTAGCTGATTGTAAATTAAATTTAACTGACGAGAGAGCATTCTTTTCATTGAAGAATTCCAGTTTTAAGTGCATTTTTCACTGTTTGAAGAACCCGTAGTGCCAAAAGTTTGACAAAACTCACCGCGTTGCGTTACCTGTTACGTCATTTTCATGGTCTATACTCTCATCGACCATAGAAATGAGCCAATCAGCGCGCGGGAATTCACACAGTTATTGTAAAATAGCTCATGGTCTTCAAACAAACACTTCGATTCACAGCTCGATTTTTCACTAAAACCTTTTTCCAAACCACGAAAACACCTAAAATAATCTTTGAAAACAATGCTTGGCCACATTTGGTGAAAGCTGTGCTTGGTAAAGCAGTAAAAAGAACGAGAAAGCTCCGCTTACCTTTCCCACGGATCCAAAGCGGGCACGTACAAACAGAACTGTGTTGACAATCGAGTCGTCTAATCCGAAGCTATCAGAACTGTCTCATCGTACAGCAATCGGGTGAACTCGCACAACTTCGCGCTTCGAAAGGTCGGACTTACTTACACAGGTGACAACATAATGGTTACTAGTAACCTAGTAACCACAAAAAGCAATAAAGTCAGTAAAAATCGACATTAATATGACACGCATTCCACAGTCCATAATCCACAGAAGTCCAGTCCCGAAGTCTAATTTTTTTATTAAATCTGATGGGCTGAAGTACGACGCTGTTTTGCCGTGTGTTTCTATTGTTCTTTCTTGAAAAAATGTCTTGAAATTACTCACCACAGGCAGCGAGGACTGCTCCGATACAGACATTGTAAAGAATCGGCAGTAAAAAAGGGAATAAATTGACAATATGTTTATCAGTGCGAGAGATCGATGTTTGGCATTTCTGCCTCGGAAGAACTCTGATTAAAAATAGCTCTTAGTTTTTTCAGAATCGCGACAAATTCGGCCTCATGTTGTATGCTGTGTATAAAAGCAACGTTTACCTCGATGGGAGAAATACAGGACTGACTTATACACCAATAAGACCAAATGACGGAAAATGTTTGTCATGCGCATGCGTGTCAAGCATTTGTCTTATATTTCAATGCCAATCTCGTCCCTCGAGTCTTCGCTCCTTACTGCGCAAGCTTGACGGGGTCCCGACCGCTGGTCAAGGGGAACGAAGACACTGGGTACGAGGATGTTTTAATGCAATCTCGTTCCCAGAGGCCGCGTTCCTTTTGGTCAGCACCAAGGTTGCGGACCTCTGGGATAATCCATATCAAGTTCCGGTCAAATAACAGTTCTGATTGGCTACAACATTTTACCGGAAGTGCCATTGAAAGAAGATGTTTACGAATATAAATAAAGCGAGTTGCTCGCGTCAAAAACATGAAAATGTCTTCGTAAAGTGTTGCAAATGATGGAAACAAGCCTTTATAACTTTAACACTGAAAGAGCTGCAATGTCATGCCGTTGTTGCGGCATAAGATGCTAGTTCATTCTGCGTTCTCTTGGACGGTAAAAAATCATCTGAAGATCGACCAATGCATACCTCTGCACAATTTGTGTAAAAAAAAAAAGTGCTGCATATCAAGAAGAAAATTATGGAACTGAAAGTGATGTGTCAGTCATCTCAAGAAACGTTCAACTTCTTCGTGTAAAACTAAAAGAGGCTTTCAAGAAACAAATCCGAATCGGTCGATCTTGCCCCTCGCAAAGAAGAAGATGATGGTATATGTCGCAACCAAAAGGACGGGGAAGCTGCTTCATTTTCAAGTTCAGACGAATTGCACCTACTGCTGATTTGGTACATGTAAAATTCACCGCTTCCATAGCCTCTATAATGTGATTTTAATTTAATTATTAACATCTGTAAAGGTTTGGGGTAAACAAATAAATGAAAATAAATGAAAATGAAAATTCCGTTCCGTGCATTTGAAATAAAGTTTATGTTTTCTTTGCCTGAAGCAGATAATATTTTAAGTGATTTTCAAATCAGCTTTTGACACTTTAGGACTGTCCAGTTATCTGTTCTATAGGATTTTTCTGATAGCGTTTCAAACAAGATGTGAAAGTCAGACAGTTGGTACTTCGTAAATTACAGGAAAATTACATAACATGCGGACCGCCGTGGAGATAGTTTCGTTGTCAAATTAATTTCGACGCGAACGGCGATAATTCTTTCCTAAGTTGTCAAAAGTATCAAAATTATAACACTTCGTAAAAGAATGACTTTATTCTCATATATATTGTGCCACTATACACCTATATTTTTTTTATCTCTTCTTTATTCAGTAAATTTTTGCGGTAATAAAACAGAATGTATAGTGTTATCGTAGACAAGGCTTATTAAATCATGTGCTAGACACTTTAGAAACGCTTTTAAGAACTCTATGCGTTGAGAAAAATCAAACAAAGAAGTTTATGAAAAAAAGTTTACTGTACTGAGATAATTAAAGTATTTTTATCATACACCGAAACGGCCACGCGGTTGCAAAATAAACGAAGATGGCTGTCCGAAGTAGAGCTTTCTTAATATTTCAAAAACAAAACTTGAATCCGAACTCCTCTTTTACTGAATATCAAATAAACAAATAAATAAATAAATAAATAATGTTATTTTACCAGGGTGACCTCATCGACATAAAAGTGCTGTTATCAATATTAAAGGGCCCTGGAAATTTAAAACAAAAGACTGTGCACTATTTCCAAACACCGTGAAGTGGGTTGAAAAACAAAGCGCAGCCGAGTTTTTTTCAACCCACTTCAAGGTGTTTGGAAATCTGATGAAATACTGTGTCGAATGTTTGATATTACTTCTCAAACAAAATGATTTTAGAAAACTACCGGTAAATCAAAATACGAAACTATACTTGAAAGCGTTAAAAAGCTAAGCTGAATAAAACTGGGAAAAAGGAACTAAAAAACTGTCGGCCTATAAAAATCCAAGACACGGTGTAAAAGTATAAGGGGTATAAAAGGCAATAATGATAGAGTGATTTTCCTCAGACCGTGAAACAGTTTCTAGTAGTTTTTAAGGTATTAAGCTTAATTATAAGCTTAGGGATGGACCATTAGAAAAGTGATGGGGGGGGGGGGGGTGGGAACTTTGGGAGAGGCAAGAAATTTTTTTTTGTCCACCTAAGGTGGAAATCTTTTTTTTTTTTTCACTCGATGGCTGGAATATTTTTTTTTTTAATACTTTATTTTTTAATTTTCCTTGGGCAGATTTTTTTTTTTGCGATAATGCGTGGGAATATTTTTTTTTTCTTAATAATTTACTGGGAAAAAATTCTTTTTTTGCTTTTGCCCCACCCCCCCCCCCCCCCCATCACTTTTCTAATGGTCCATCCCTTATAATAGTCAAATAGGTACAAAAGAAAACAATGGAAATAAGATCTACTAACCTGTGTAAGTGTACTACCTATTTCACGGTCTGAGGAAAATCACTCTAGTAATAATATTAGTAGTCTGGTATTCTTTGAACTAAGCATCAATGAGTAGCGTAGATAAAGATAAAGTGAGAATAAAAGTGATTCCTGTTCGAGCGGAGATTCGCGTCCGGATCCTTCGTGATATGAATTGAAGTGATCGACCGCGATAACACAAGCATAAATGTTTTACTGAATGTTTAATAACTAATCTATGAGTACTCACAAATTTGCCTTCTTTGTTGTACAAAGGCTTTTGCCCATTTAGCGTGGTGTTTGCGGTATCGCTGTGATGAAATTCTTTTGTGCCGGCCGGCGATAACAAACTTCCGAAGTATTAAAAAACCACCTAATTAATTTCCACCACAAACGTTCAAAGTTGGCCTTCACAGTCCATATTACATGTACTTTAGTGTACAAACAGCATCAATTTCAGTCATAAAACGGCATTTATAGATAAACAAAGCTACCACAAGGTTCTCTCCCATTCACCGTGATTGATTTCTATTCGCTAGCTCTTGACAGTTGGTTTTGAAATGGCTTTCTTGCTGGAAATGTCGTTTTTCTTTGGCATATGGGATTGCCAGACTCGTGAATTCCATGCCGATCTTCTATCGAGCGTTCAACTGCCTGGGGACACCACAGTGACGGAGGATTGTTCTGTCAGAAACGTAGGGAGAATTTAGTAAAAAAGACTTTCCTTAACCGGTTGGAAGAACACATATAGTGTCCTTTCCTTCTAAAACAACAGATTTTAATGCTACATATTTTTCTTCTTTTAGCGTTAGCCCTGTTTTACCTAATTCGTTCAACGATTGCTCCTGATCGCGACAGCGAAAAAGATCAATATATGCCGATGCTACCATTTCAGTAATTTCATCAAGACTGCTGTGCGGGGCTCACCATCGCGCGAGAATCGCGCGCTGCATCGCGAGAAAAAAATTAAAGAGGCGCGAAAAAACGCCGGCGACAATGACTTTTCGCGCCCTTTATGTCACGAATACAGCCTCTGCGCATGCACGCACGCGCACACGCGCATGCGTAGGCGCATGCGCACCATGACCGGAAGCACAAAATCGTGCTTCCGGTTATGGATTGTCCCAGAGTCCGTGAACGTTCGGTCTCCGCTGACCTGAAACGTGCGGGCTCTGGGGACGAGATTGATTTCAATGTACCATAAGAAAAGAAGCAATTTATATTTTAATAATTCCTCGCGAAGCGAGGTTAATAAATTTGGCGGCCGAAGGCCGCTCGGGTGCTCGGGTCTCGGGAGCTGAGCCGCGCGAATTCGAGCGAAAAATATATTTATATTCATATATATATATATATATATATATATATATATATATATATATATATATATATATATATATATATATATATATATATATATATATATATATATATATATATATATATATATATATATATATATACCTGAAGATGTCCGGCAGTTGCCTGGCAACAAAAATCGCGACCGCTGACAATGGCGTATTATGTTTATTCATGGAGGCCGTGCCGCGGCCGTTTAACCTTACTCATAGTCTGTCAAAAAATGTTTACTCTCGATGAAACACTACCAATTTCTGATGCAAATGAGAAAGAACAGCAAAGACAACAACGCTGGATTCCAGAAGTGGCTGGAAATCCTTGTCCGTGAAAATTAACTACCGAAACTCCGCTGAACGGTGACTTGAAATTCAGCGCAATCGCGATCGAGCAACGAAGACGAACAACGAGAGCATACATTACAAAGACTTCGAAAAGCCTAGGCACACCGTTTGACTAGGTTCAAACGCCTTGACAAAATGCCACCATTAGAATTCTGAACGAAACCGATCAGGAGAGGCGACACCGACTGGAAATGTTGGACAAAATGATTCTGTTTGTAGACGCAACGAGAGGCGGCAAGAATTACACGATCAGCTAAATACTCGTGACGAATATCTTTCATACCTGATACGGTACGTAGGGAAAAGCAAACATTGATTACACGAAAGGCTCAGAGAAGAAGAGCGATTAAGAAATGTAGCTCAAATCACCGGCTAAACTGCTGAGAGGATAATCAAACACTGAAAAATAATTCTCTTACTACACACTGTAATTTGATGTTTATTGATATTCTCACTAACGTCACTAAGGAACTTTTTAAATGATCAAAACTACAGATCACACAGGTGGAAATTATTTCCCAAATATACAACATTTACATGATGTAGCATTGTTTGTGAATGAAACAGTGATCGAGTTGTATACGTATACAGTATCTTGAGTTTACAGAATTCATAAAATAGTTCAATAAGAAATAAGTAACGAGAATTTCTGTTTACAATTTGGATAAAAACATTTTGTTACGAAAAACATTTTTCTGTTAGCAATCATGACCATCTAATGACTGTAATGTCAATGTGTAGCAACCGTATACATGTAGCTAAACACATGACACATCAACATTATTGCTTCACATTTATTATTGGAACGGTGATCAGTATCTTAAATCTCCTCACAATATCAGTGTACGAGCAAGTACATAGAGTATACAAATTGAGAACCTGATCACCTTCGACATAAGTTGTCTGTGGAAATTGAATACAAATTCACTGTAGCTATATGGCTATGTGAACTGCATTGACACCAGTAAGGAGAATGTACACCAACAAATTAATTTTGATTTCAAGATTTTTAAAGGCGCTAACTGGTCATGAAGGCCTAAGTCCTGGTCTTAACGTACAAGTTCTCCATCCACGTCTCTATACATTGCTTATGGTATTTGCAGAGAATCTGTTGCTTCATCTTGAATATTCATGTTTTGTAATCAATTTTGTAATTCCCATGACCTGTATCCAAAATATAGTATTGTTACTGCTGGGAGAATCTCATGCCACTTTCACCATTGAGTTGTTATTTTTTGGACAACATCATTTTTCAGCAGCAGTAACCTCCTGTGATCTCAACCATTCAAACGAATAGAGAATTGTGTTACCAATTGTTTGATTCCCAGTATATAGAACAAAAACTAAAGCAGTATGTAAAGGGAACAGGAGATAGCACTAGCTCACAAGTTTCAAAAATGGAATTTAATTGATACAATCAAAATAAACAGAACACCACTGCATATTGTCCTGGACCGACCTCTCCATTTAAATCAGAAATTCCATCTCTCCCTCCCACATCGCTAAAATTTTGCAGTGCATCCTCCCCCAAGCTTCGCGAGGTTCTGCGAGACACGTATTTCTAGTAATATGATGGACTATATAATTAACTCTAACCAGAAACCCATAAGTGGGTTGAAACGTGCAACTGTCTCTTGTACGCTACAAAACAAGCCTCCGATTATTCAATTCGCCAAGAAGTTGTTACAGCCATATTTGGAAAATCAAGATAAAAATATTAACCAATCAATTCGCTAGAAAAACTTGCTTCCAATCTCGAGGGACTGAGGGGTTTCAAAATATGGTACTAAGCAAAAAAATGAATATTCGGAAGTTGTGAATGCGCGTCACACGTTTCAACCCAATTATGGGTTTCTGCTCTAACTATAAGGTAAGTTCTAAAATAAAAATATATTTCCCTTTCAGCCGATATTTCAGACATTTCATCCTCAATAGCATCATCTTGCACAATGCTAACCTGACGTTTAAACACGGACCCGCGCTATAAAAGGGATAGCTCCTCCCCCTCTTTGTCACGTTATCTCTGTTTCAACGGCTTATTCAAGATGGGGAACGAAGCGAGAAAGGAGGTGAACAGTGGGAAGTTGATATTTCAAGAAATAAAGCCAAACATAGCCTTAAAAAGAATAATTTAAGTTTGCAGGGCATGTTTGACAAAATATATGGCTATTAAACCGTTGCAATGCGTGTATTTTGCATAAATCTCCTTTATTCACGATGCAAATTCGTATTTCCCGCCGTTAATCATTCTCACCAATGCGTGACGCCACGGACTATTCGATGTTGACAGCTCGGTGTCAACAATGAAATGACTGGCGGCTTGGCCAGGCCAAGGTTCCTTTTATAGCGCAGGTCCGTGTTTAAGGTTGCCCGCGGCTTTTTTAAAATGGCGCGGAGGCTCCCTTTTATAAATCGAATTTTCGGCATGTAAGCGTTAACCGATTTTTATAAGTTTTCGTTGGGCGATAAAGGAGTCTTCAAATTATACAGGACTTTAAATTTTAGTGCATATGAGATAAGCGATTAAAAGTTACAAGCGTTTTTAGAAAACCCCTCTTTTTAAGAAAATGCGAAAATTTTGATCAAATGACGACATATTTTTTTTTCTAATTAAGCTCAATAAGTTCCAAGCCTTCAAGCTTTACTGTGAGCAAGTTTCCACAGAATCGGCTTATCGGTTATTCAGCAACGTTTTCGGTTGTATCAAGCTTTCAAATAATAGGGTACGTGCGATTGTAGCCTTATTTTAGCGTTCTTGCAACAGCTGAGGCAAATACGCAGCATAATATTTGGAAGCTTAAATTCAGCAGTCAACTGTGCAGCAATTTCTGTGCAGTCGATTTTGTGGAAACTTGCTCACAGTAAAGCTCGAAGGCTTGGAACTTATTGAGCTTAATTAGAAAAAAAAATATGTCGTCATTTGACGAAAATATTCGCGTTTTCTTAAAAAGCGGGGTTTTCTAAAAACGCTTGTAACTCTTAATCGCTTATCTCATTTGCACTAAAATTTAAAGTCCTGTATAATTTGAAGACTCCTTTATCGCCCTACCAAAACTTACAAAAATTGGTTAACGCTTACATGCCGAAAATTCGAACTATAAAAGGAAGCCTCCGCGCCATTAAATAGACGCAGGCAAAACCAGCTGGAAGAAATTTTAGAATAAGAATGATTTAAGAATAAGTATTTTTCTATCATCAACTTGTTATAATACAAGGCTCGTTTAAAGATGTTTGCTGCGTTATGAGGAAATAGTTGTGAGCGACAACTTATTAGTCAGGCGGTTATGTGCAGAATTTTTAGGCGAATTGTGCACTTTAGGTTAAAAGGATGAAATGTGGTGTAAATGTGTGTTTGACAACGCAGTAAAATTTATTTCAAATGATGAAGACAAATTTAATTTTCGTTCTAGAAAAATGCATGCAGAGTAATTCTAATAATTTATTGAATGCCGAAAGCCTTCTGTTCTGTTAATAGTCCATTTTACAGTTGTGTGCTTGGTGACCGTACCTTTGAGTGGAAGCGAGGCTGAAGGTGACCTTGCTTTGATACAGACCTTGGAGCTTTTCAGATGTAAATTTAGCTAGTTAGCATGAGAAAAGCATTATTAACATATGAAAGGCAGAAAGGTTTGTATCAAAGCAAGGTCACCTTCAGCCTCGCTTCCACTCAAAGGTACGGTCAGCAAGCACACAACTGAAAAATGGACTATTCGTGAAGTTTGAACAAGTCATTAGCGTGTTTGATAAATTTCTTCCAGCTGATTTCTTTTGTTGCTTTTACTCAGTGGGGAGAAACGAGGTGCAACAAAACTGTTCCGCTAAATCTAAACGGTCTACGAATTCATGACGCAATGCTTTATATAAAACTCGGTAAGTGGCCTTTGAGCTTTCTCTTTTCCTCCATGCCATCAGCATGGCATATGCCTTCTCAGACCATTTCTCGTTTTCTTTATGAAAAGCAGCTAGTACAGCATCTTCAAAATTTAGCCGACGTCCAAGTGGCTTCCAGTTTTCAATTCTGTTTGATAGACCTTCTAGCTCATCATTAGATGGAATGCCGTCTTTGACTGTCATTTCAAAAAGAAAATGCGTGTCTGTATTACGGATTCTAAAATGTCATCCCTTGTCTACAGTAAACATTATAATGAATTAATAAATTAATAAACGAATCAGTTAAACAACGGATCAATGAAAGGATAAGTTAATAACTCAATCAACCAATCAATCAATCAATCAATCAATCAATCAATCAATCAATCAAACAAACAAACAATTTTTAAACCATCCAGACAGTCAGACAGTCAACCAATCAATCAATCAATCAATCAATCAGTCAATCAATAAATCAATCAATCAACCAATCAATCAATCATCAATCAATCCGTCAATCAATGAACATGGGCAAAAACAAAAAGGAGCGAATGAAGCAGCGAGAGAATGACAACATTACCACCAGAAGAAACTAGGGATGGCTTTAGAAGTGGGGGAGCAGGGGTGGTGTAGTAGTGAGAGCACTCGCCTCACACCAATGTGGCCCGGGTTCGATTCCCGGCCCCGGCGTCATATGTGGGTTGAGTTTGTTGTTGATTCTCATCCTTGCTCCCAGGGTTTTTCTCCGGGTACTCCGGTTTTCCTCCCTCCACAAAAGCCAACATTTCCAAATTCCAATTCGATCCGGGCCACAGGTTTGTCAGTCTCTCGAGAGACTGTTAAGTTTTACCCTCGTTAAACAAAGTCGATTCATTTATTTATTTTAGAAGTAAGACCGGGCAGTTTTTCTTAATTTCATATTAAATATCTTTAAGTTCCTTTTTCCCTTCATTGGTTTCAATTTTGCCCTTTACTTCAGCGTCTACCTTCACAGTTTTCGGGCCTTTTAAGCCTAATAAGTGCAAAACAGATGGCAAATAATGAGGTATTCCAACCAAGGTAGATCAAATCTTTTATACTGTGGCACCCATGTCTACAAATACAGTTCTACACTGTTCCTTCAGCGGGATCACATGCGTTCAAGCAAATTAATACAGATTATTTATATTTCCCAACACATGCAACCCAACATTGTGTCAAAGTAAAGAAAAACAAATCACCTTTAAGTCTCCGTTTCTTTGCTGTCGTTTTAATTTCGTCTTCTACTTCAGAATCCCCCTTCACAACTCTCGTGCGTTTTAATCCTGAAAATGCAAAGCAAAGACGGGCAAATAGTTTGTTTATGGAAAAGAGGGAAAAAATGTCTGTGTAAATGTTTCAAACAAAAAAAGTAAAATCAAAGCCACCCCACGCGTAGTACAAACATATGCTCTTACGGATAAAGCTCATTTGTAAGAAAAGAGTAACCCAGCTCATTCCTAGAATATAATAAAATTACACCGGAAAATGATTACTTTTTATGTCTCCTTTCTCTCCCTTTGTTTCGTCGATTTTAGCTCCGATGTGTTTTAATCCCTCGGACGTACACGCAAACGTATCCCTCTACCGTGGTACAAGGGGTTGCAACCCCTCCTTCTGGTTTTTGCGGTGTTACAATATATCGGAAATATTTTTCCTCTAATAGATAGCCTGTGATGTGTTCTATAAGATAAGGTGAATATTATGGGTTATGACGCTGCTGGGGGTCCGTGACGTTATCCAAAATGGCCACCAGGATGGCCCCTTTGCGAAAATTTCAAATGTTTGCTAGAGTTGTAAAATATGACACAGTTAAACATTTTTTTTTGCTTTTGGTAGCGTTTTATACGTCCCCCCCCCCCCCCCCAAAAAAAAATAGTTTTAAAACACGCATTTTTATTAAAAAATGGCTTGACCTCATGCTACTTATGACGTCATATCTCGTCACCATAGCAACCGACTGTCGCCAAACTTTACAAAAATGTGTCTCAAGGAAATAAACGAACAGCTACTGAAGACGGCATGTGCTAACAATTAATGCTCTTGAAAAAATCGGAGAACCTTAACGGGGGGGGGGGGGGGGGGGGAGGATTACAAGCTGAATAAAAAAAATTGACACAAAAGTAACAAGAAAATCTCAACAGTCTTAATTCCTATTATCTTCGAGTCCACCGCTTTTTATAGGGATCTTAGTTTACCGAATCTAAAGATCAAAACGTGTTAAAATTTAATTCCTACACATGAGCATCCGGTTAAGTTCACTTTGAAACATTGAAGCTAAATCATCTCTGAAAATGGTAACCCCCAATTTTCTCTTTGGATTCCAATAGCCCCTGCTAAGATATGATTTTCCCGCATAGTCAGAAACCGGGCAAAATACCTTGGTATTAGGAGGCACCGTCCTTTTAAAAGTCTTGAAAAATCCATTTGAAGTCCGCAGATGAGTTTGAAGTCAAAGAATTGACGAGTAAACATATTTAACGCATTATATCATCTACTTCTCACTCTAATTTCAAACAATGCGTATTTGTGTCACGTTAAGGCATGTTTTTAATTCATCGAAGGGTGTCAGTAAAACGCGGGGTCGGGGTCGGGGTCGGGGTCGGGGTCGGGGTGGGATTAGGTCTAGGATTAGGTATGGGATTAAATATAATCCCTTTACCTAATCCTAACACTATGCCTAATCCCATACCTAATCCTAGACCTAATCCCACCCCGACCCCCGCCCCGACCCCGCGTTTTACTGACACCCTTCATCGAAACAAAATTTGGTTTATTTGAACTTTTACAAATGGCAAAACACATTTAAGGAGGCTCGGCTCAGTTCTTTTTTTTTTTTTTTGCCGTGGGGTGTATGTTTTGAAATCAAAACTTCGCAGGGAAGACATGCTTCGATTGCTTTCATACTTCACTAAGTTTATGAAATGTGATCAACGTTTTAGGTTTCACTGGTTTCCAAGCGACAGCGGTTACTATAGCAACGCCAGCTTATTACCCTTTGCTATGCAGGATACACCTGTCTCTTTCAAAAGTCTTTATCCATATGGCTTCCGTTTTACAGACGTAGAGTTTTTATAAGTTTCAGATGTCTATTCCGGAAGGTGCTCGTAACAGGCGCAAGAGTACTCTATAGAACGCGGTTTAGGCTTCGCGTGGACAGCTCGTTATTGACAGCTGTCAGTAACAGTAAAATCCTTAAAAGAACTTCTGGACAAAGAAAACTATAGGACAAGAGAAGTAAAAACAAGGAACACATTTCAGAAAACGTACCAGGCTGTTGATAAGGAGTGGGTTCCTCCGAGGCCTGAAAGAAAAGGTTAATGTAAAATAGTTGTGGAACCAGCATGTTATACAAGGTATATGAGGTTGTTAATTTTTTTTTCATTGTTTTTTTTTCTTGGTCAAAACTGTGCTATACTATTTCTTTTGATTCTGACAACGGATACCTAAGCTTCATGTGTCGCGAAAAAGCTAAGAGGACAGTACAATTAATTTGCACTGACCAATCAATCTAAAAAATACACATTATCCGCGAAGAGCTGATAGGTTCTAAAAATAACTTGAGACACATTTTCATTGGAATAGGTTAAGCATGTTATGCCCTGTGTAATCCGGTTTACGTGTGTGTCCAGATTGTTTACAGTGCGTCCGTTACATGTATGTTTCCTGGTGTGTTGTTTTAGTACTGATTTAGGCATTTTCCCGTTCAGCCATTTCCAGGTGGCAAAAAGTCTTCCAAAGGGACAAATTTCCTTTCATTCCGTGTGAGGAATTTGTGGGTGAAAAGTTTGGTTCTTACTTAACTTTGCATTCAAATCTGACAAGATCGCCAAGATCTCCAAACCAAACGCTGATAACTTTGTCTTGGCGCGACAACTTAAGCCGTATAGTTCAGAATTATTAATCTTCGCCCGTTTGGCAAAAGTTTCGAATCTAAAGTAAGAACAATATTACGGCCATACTACGATTTTTACGTGTCTATTGTTTGATCCTTTAGGGTAGAGAAAAGTAAAAAATGAAATTGTTGAATGCGGCGTTACTCCCAATGGTGATCTATTGTTTTAAGTATTGGTAACTATAAACATGAGATGCAGAACTGTACGGAAGATTGTTTGCATACTTCCAAAAGGCCGATAACAAGTTTCATCATTATTGTGAAATACGTTGCTAATTGTGTTATGACTAGACAAATATATCAATGGTTGGCTTGGTTTCGTTGTCATCTGGGTTTATTTATGAGCGACGTATTTGTTTGACCGACGATTGTAGGTTTCGGCTGCCGGTTTATTTGTCGTACCAAAAATTTTAAGGAACCAAAATACCCCCTTGCATTTCAAAAAGTCTTGGCCTAAAAAAAAGAGTATTGTGTAGCCGTTTGTCCTTTTCCCGAAAGGTCCGTAACTTTCAATGATTTCAAACTATAAATAGTATATTTCACTAAAGTTGCCAAAGGTGTTGTTAAGCAATATGGTGATTGTCAAACATATCAACGACAAGGACATTAGCTCTGATGTGTAAAATGGCGAACGAACAATGTTAGGTAGCACTTACCGTACGATAAACTTTCGGAGTTGTCAAGAACAATGATAACAACAAGTTTGTCTTTAAGGGGGTGCTGTAAAATTTCACTTGTGCTAGATCTTCTCCGCTGCAGAAACGAATCGGCAATTGTTTCCTGAAGGGCCAATTACGTTCAAACCTGTTAAAGATAAATATCCGGTAACAGACGACCACATCTATGTTCACTTGAGCCAACAGTTATCTTGCTTAGTGGATAAAATAGAAAATGATTTCCATTCCAACATCTCTAAGTCGAATTTACTATAAATAACTGAATAAATTTTGGTTAGGTGATAGGAGAGTTCGGCCTAGATCATTACATACCAATAAATTTACCAAAACACTGATTTTCACAGTTAAGAAAATGCAAATCCATTTTGTTTTGCTGTTTGCTTCTTTTTTGTGATAGTTTTTGTTTTGTTCCTTAACACTAGACAACGGTGTAACTCAACAAAACACTTTAATAATGGCTATGTGAAAAAGCATGGCTAAAACGCAGGTCCAACGTAGCTGGAACATTTCTCTCTGAGGTCGCGCTAAAACACGTCAGAAGTACAATAATTATCAAGTAACTACTTCATGCATACATTCACAAATGCACAGTGTCCTTATTGTTTGTTTCGTGATGTAGTAACTATCGATGTGGATTGTGACGTGTCGACAGCTTACTGCTGGTCCTCATCAGGCGATTAAAGGTTAACTAACTTTTAATTATGCGAACACTGAACTCTAAATTTGCATGGAAAATTAGCACCTCGGAAAAATAAACAAAGCAGCCAATTACATGGCGTGCTAAAACAATAAACCCGCACTTTGTTTAAGTTCAAATAAATTTAATAATAACAAAACGCATTGAGGTTACATCAAATCATTATGTCAACAAAAGCAAATTTATTTAGAACAACTCAAATCCATGTACTCCACAAATGATAAGGAAATCAAGAACAAAATATTAAAATGAAATTACTTTACTATTGTTTTCACCACCAAAAAAAGTATCTACATAACCGCGTTTACTGTTGTGATCAAATGATAGGGGGTACAGGAGTTTTCACTACCACTACCACCACCACAACTCTATATTGTTTTCAACACCACCACAATTCTATTGTTTTCACAACCACCGCCACCACAATTCTATTGTTTTCACAACCACCGCCACCACAATTTTATTGTTTTCACAACCACCGCCACCACAATTCTATTGTTTTCACAACCACCGCCACCACAATTCTATTGTTTTCACAACCACCGCCACCACAATTCTATTGTTTTCACAACCACCGCCACCACAATTCTATTGTTTTCACAACCACCACCACCACCGCCACCACAATTCTAATGGTGGCGGCGGTGGTGGTGGAAACAATAGAATTGTGGTGGTGGTGGTGGCAGTGGTAGTGAAAACTCCTGTCCCCCTATCATTTGATCACAACAGTAAACACGGTTATGTAGATACTTTATGCTGGATTAACGTACACGAAGATTAACCAAACGTAAAATCATTTTTAGAGGAAACCTTTACTAACGACAAAGCCAAAAAAGCTTCAGGACTGCAATCCGGCCTTATAGTGAATTCGTGCTACGTCCGTAAAGTAATTTCATTTTAATATTTTGTTCTTGATTTCCTTATCATTTATGGAGTACCGTATTTTCTCAATTAAACGCCCCAGGCGTTTATTTCAAACTTGGCCTAGTGGACCCGGCGTTTCTTTGAATCAGCAGTTTTTTCTCGCCCGCCATTCTTTAAGAAAGGGTTATTATTCGTTTTTCTTGGCAGCCGTGTACCTTGCCTTTAAATCTTGAGTTTATTATACTACAAATAAACATTTGAGGGGCTTACTTACAACTTCCTCTATTATACCCGGCGTTTAATCGAGACAATACGATACACGGATTTAAGTTGTTCTAAATAAAACAGCGTTTGTTGACATAATGATTTGATGTAACCTTATATCAAATTTATTTGAACTTAAACAAAGTACGGGTTTACTGTTTCAGCATGCGCATGTAATTGGCTGCTTTGTTTATTTTTCCTAGATGCTAATTTTCCATGTAAATTTAGAGTGCAGTGTTCGCAAAGTTAAAAGTTTGAACTTTGAAGCTACCGGTAAAGTTATAAAAACTTAAAGTGGGTGATAGCTGGGAAACTGAAAATCGACATAGAGTCTCGCGATGAAGCGGCTATAGTGAAGAATGTTGCGGTATAATACGAATATGAAGCGATTTTTAATACTGTGCAAATTTATTGCTTCTAAACTTGAATGTTTCGGAACAGTTTTGAACCCGGTAGATCGCAAAATTCCTCCTTCAATAACACTAGTTCGCATATACTTCTTGCTAGAAAGCGATATCGATCAAACCGGATTCGAAGAAAAGAGAGAGTAATACACATATTAGCTTAGAGATTACCACTATAATTTTAACTTTTCACTTAACATCCCCTCGAATTTATAACCATTAAAATTATTTAATCAACAATCTAAAAATAATCATATTACATCATTCTATCCCAGTGCGACTCTCGAGTTAAAAATAGATTATGTCATTTATCCCCGGCTCTTGATTGACTTAAAATAAATTATGATGTCATCGCCCCCATTGACCTAAAATAGATTATGATGACATCTCTAGCTATATTTAACCCATGACGTCACCTCTAGGGATCATGACGTCAGGTAATCCCCAATACCGTGAAGCAGAACCTCCACTTTCCTACTACTGCACACAAATCATCCTCGGTATTAGTATGATATTTGTACTCATGAAATAGAAATTTCCTTTTCAGCACTCAACAGTTGAGATGTACTAAGACTCAGAAATTGGTAATTCTGTTATAAAAACTGTACACTCATTCAATTATTAAAGGCGCGATTCCCTCCCTTCGTTTGACATGTCTCTTTACTTGGTAGTGTCTATACTTACTTGAGAAAAGAGTCCTCCATGTTGTCCATATCAACTGGGCTAATCCCCCCAGACACGAACACGAATGCCTTGTCACGCCCTGGTATCATGCATTTTGTAGAATTTCCCTCACTAGGTGTTATGTCTTGCTCTTTAAGCTCATGTAGTACCTGATCTCTAAGGTTAACAGGGCAGCAAATAAGGTACAAAATGCCCTGGGAACAAGGGTGATGTGATGGGCGAAAATAAGCGAAGAAGACTGCCAATCTGGGCTGATTCCAAATGAGGCGGGACAGGAAATCAAACAATCCGTGATCACTCGCGGATTCTTTCCGTTGATCAACAATACAAGTGTATCTGAGAGAAGTAAAAACCAGAGTAAGGTTAAACAGAGTAGCCCCACCATAAACCAGCAAATGAGAACCTTGCATAGCATATATGGATGCCACACCTCTTAATCAATTTTGTCAAGAACATCAATCAATCAATCAATCAATCAATCAATCAATCAATCAATCAATCAATCAATCAATCAATCAATCAATAATCTTTAGTTAAACACGATAAAGTTTAAGCGCTGCCGCTTGTTGGGTCATGCATTTAACTATACTATAAATATAACTATCTTATCTTGTTTAAAATTATATTGATATTTTACACAATCAATAAAACATTGTAAAATATAAAATTAGATTAATATATTATAAAATCAGGCATGAAATTCGGGATTGATTGGACCGATAAGGCATTAAAGTCCATTCTTTGGAGAGTGTCATTTTTATTGGCCATTCTACAGAACGTTTTTACACTTTGTAAACAATCTTCCTTACAGTTCACTAACAATGCATTCCATTAAGGTTACAGTGTACCTTCAGATCGAAAATTTATTGAAAATTTTTTTTTGGCGTTTAAATTAAGTTTACAGAATGAACTTGCATCCAAAAAAAAAAAGTATCGAAAAATAGTGAAAATTGACGGAGAAATGACGGTATAACTTTTGTGGGCGGAGTTTGTTTATTGAGCGATATGTTTTTTTAAGCGCCGTTTTCTCAAAGTTAATTTTTCGCTTGTTGGGGACACTTTAAAGAGCTACAACTCAAAGGGAATTTGTTCGATTTTCCTTAAATTTGGACAGAAGCTAGGCTAACATATAATCAACAAAAACGTGTCGGCGAATTTCTTAATTCCGAAAACTTTTTCGTCAAGAGCCATTTCCGTGCGATCATTCCAATTTTTTTTCTCCCCTTTTCGAAAATATTCTGTAACTTTTCACTGCAATTGAATATGGAAAATCGCCGACACGTTTTTTTAGCGCTTCGTGTCCGGAAACCCGAGAACAAATCAAATTAGCAAAATATAATAATCGCTTTGAGTTATAGCGTTTTAAAGCTGATTCGGACGTTCGAATTTAGACGTAAAAAATTCGACAATTCATTTTATTACCAAATGGTTTCCATATTTAGATAGCCAGCTCTATAAGCTTTAATTTGATATCTGGGTTTAGGTATATTAAGTGTAATCTTAAGACGCTAGAGCTGTTATACTGGAGACACCCCCGAAGGTACACTGTAACCTTAAATTGAGCCACGATGCGCTATCGAGTGTTTCATAAAAAAAGTGTTAAAACGAGGTACAACTACTTTATGTTTACTTCTGAGATTATATCCTGATTTGTCGCTATAATTTGAGACATGTTTGGGGGGGGGGGGGGGGGGTTAGTTTGAAATAAATTTTATATGCTAATTTTGCCAAGCTTACTTTGTACCTATGGAATAGCGTGTTCCATTTAACTTCTTTAAGGACGTCTTCTGTTGGCTTATCTTTAGCAAAGCCATAAATAATTTTAGGTGCTCTACAATGTAATTTTTCTTATGAATTAAAATTATCTTATTAGCCCCACACCGGCAGCGCATATGTAACCGAAGGTAAAATTATTTTAAAAAACGAGTCTAAAAAGGACTGTTTGGGTAAAAATCTGCTTCTTTTCAACAAATTTAATTTTTGCACAAATCCTTTCTTGACTTTCACGATGTGTTGCATCCAATTCAGCTTATCGTCAATTGTGACTCCCACAAACTTAGGCATGGCATACCTAATAAATAATATTTGGGCTCAGGAACATGAAGATAACATGCGATTAAAATATAGGTCTTGTGGGATGTGGTTATTCTGATTTTATCACTTTTAGCAAAATCATACCACAAGCTTCATATTTTCATTGCTTGTTATCTTCAGATGATTACCGGTCATATCTACCTCATATATAACTAATTTTATTCCATACCCAGAGAAGTGTTCAACTTGGAACCTAACAAATGTTCCATCAAAGCTTGCAGGATGTTCAAGATCTGATGTGATATCAATCCATTCTTTATGTTCACCATCAGACTTCAGGAACAAAACTCTGACGCGACAAGATGAGGGATCCGGAATTCCTTTAGGTTCACCTCGAACATGAACTGGTAGCTGAATTGTCACGGGCTTTAAGAACTCTACATCTAGCAAGCAGCTGATTCGTAGCACAGGCGCCACAAATACATCATGGCCTTCGTATTCTTCACTTGGAACCTCTTGTGCCTATAGGATTGAGATTACAAGAATAAGGGTACCGCCAAGACATCTCATACTTCTGGCAGATTTTGCGAGTTCGGTTACGGTAGTCCTTAAATTCGTATCATTACCCTAACGGTAGTTCTTAAAAACCCTAATCGATCAAAACTAAAAAAACTGGCCAATCTCTTTGTCAAGATAACCTTCTAAAGACATTTACCATCAACCACAGCTGCAACTAACTATAAACTTCTTACTTGACACTGAAGATAAATAGTACTCAGGTCAGTCACTTATTAAAGAGGTCTCCCAAGCGGACAGTCAAAACGGGATGTAGAGTCTAGATTCAGGCCATTTAAAAATAATGTCGCCCTCCTGATACGTGTGTTGTGTTTATTCTCAATCTTTACACAACAAAGGTCTACAAATTGCGAGAACACTGTTCAATGAGGCCTGTCACTGTCAGATTTAATGAGTCCTCAGCTGAGTGGCTTTTTTACGTCTACGCCAAGCTCTGTATTGAGAAGCATATGTCGCTGCAAATTACGCCTGTTCCTTCGTTCTCTTTAAATACCTGTCCTATACTTATTGGCACTACATTTTCAGTTAGTCTGTCCACCTTCTTTATCCAAAGTGAAAAACTCATGATTACAGCTCACGTTTTAGTATCCTACATATGTTACAACGTCTTTAGGTTGGAATTAAAGGTTTGCAAAACAAAAGCGTGACCTACAAACTGAGGCAAAAATAAATAAAGGCAGTATTCACATTTAAAGCAACCGATCGAAACTATAAAAGTTCTGTTCTTCTCAGGGAGATCTTGACAGATGGTTTGGACTAAATAAAAACTTTCCACCTCCAGCTCTTTAGACTAATAACTAGCAATCAATCGAAACCATACAAATTCTGTTTTCTCAAGGAAATATTAATAGATGGTTTGGAAGTTTTTATAATCATGCCTACCTTTAACACCAGAGGAAACTTCGTATTAGGTGCAACAGCTTTCTCAGGGATATAAACAGTCACGCCTGGATAATAGGGATGGCTAAATGAACCACCATTAGATGTGATGATGTAACGGGGAGACGACTTGAGACGGCAAACCACTGTGTACGTGGAGCACTCAATTATGTCAGCTTGTGCAACAAAATATTTTATGTCCGGAATGTCCTTGGAAGAAGCGTGATTACCTGTAACCAATATGGATAAATAATAAACAACCTGCAGAAGCGTCCACGTAAACTTGGTGTGAATGACAATCGATCGATGCACTGATATTTCTTCGCATTGCTTATTGCTCAGGACAATTCTTATTTACATACATACGTTCATATATTTGAACTGTCAAAGAATATATATATATATATTACATACATTTAATTTTGAGGGTATAATATGTTTTGCAAAACATCGGTGCATGAAGTATTTTGTCAGTCCGTAAATTCGTGATGTTGACAGTTTGGTGTCTAGTGTGAAATGAATGGCGGCTTGGCCAGGCCAAGGTTCCCTTTTATAGCGCGGGTCCATGTTTAATGGTATTCTGGTCCCAGCACTCAGACCAGCCCTTTGGCTTTTAAGGCTAGTCTTTCCTTTCATATTTTGGGTCTAGCGTGGTTCCTGGTTCAGTTTACAACTTTTCTATGAGATCCCGATTTCGAATGTCAATTAGGCACGTTTTAAGGGAGGTAGCACCACAGGTTTTCATAATATAAGATATTTGCAGGGGTTATAAGTATACGGAATTTACACAGCAAAAATTGCAGGGATCGAATAAGAGATACTTTAACAAACAAAATATAGAAACCTCGAAGACGCCGTAAGTCCTTGGTTCCATCCACGTCTACCCATTCACTGCTTTCCTTGTTGATCTGCCTTTTTATGACCAGTTCGTAGCCCTGTAGGTCTGGCGCACTGTGATAGAGGAGCAACTTCACATTGGCATTAAATTTCAGGGGTTCACCACTATTGGTAGATATTTCAATTACATTGCTGACAATGGCTTCATGCTCTTGCAGCCGGGGTGAACAGGGACTACATTTCAATTTGTGGACCATTATTGAAATGGGTTCAGACACTGCACCAGGAGAGAACATCAGTTGGACAGCACCTTGTTTGAGGACCCAGTGAGTACCTTCACTTGTGACTATTCCTCTGCAATCAGATAATCAGTCAGTCAGTCAGTCAATCAATCATCAATTAATCAATCTTTCTTCGTGGCAAAAAAGGAGCATATGAACACTTGATAAAGCATTAACAAGTTACAAAAAATAACAATAAATTGTTTGGCTTAGGTGAAACAGAAAGTGATGTAGATTCTAAAGTTCTTTATCTCGTAGCATATGACGTTGATCGCTTATTTGGTTTTCTGTTAATTTGCAAACAGAACAGGCTGCAAGTCAAGGGTGGATATTAAACCATCCTTAGCTATTGAGGACCTAAACGTGATTTTTCATATCATTTAATAGTTCACCTGGAGGAACATAGAGAATAGATAATTTCTGAACTGAAAAACAGCCCCCAGGTCGGCGTAATTACGTTGCGTTTTTCAAATTTATTATAATTTGGAACTACATAAAAAAAATACTCATTGAGCTACAAATAAATAGGTAAAATATGAACAATCGATGAAAACTCCGCACCGCTAATTTAAGTACGTATAAGTTAAATTCCCCAACTCAACCCGTTATACAAACAACACACAACTCGTTTTTGGCTCGGAGATAAGTTTTTTAAAAATCTGACCAACAAGTAAACAACAACTACCGATGTGTCTAATAAACCTCTCTCCACCAAACGGAACGTCCAAAAACGAACAGTGTGCTTACACCTACTGGGCACTTGAATGAACAGCAAAACGAAGCTTATGAGCAATGGCTAGCTTGGATTCAACGCTAAATTCTAGATAAACCTTATAGCGGAGCTCTCGCGGGCCGAAGGCCTGCTCGCGTAGCCCCATACTCATAGAACCTATGTCCCTCATTTTTCGTGGTCATGGCTAGCGGAATGTTTAGCGGGAGCGCATTCGTAACATTGGCCATTGGGCGCCAATGAACTTGGCTTGAACCAAGACTTTGGCTTTTCATAATTAACTCGTATGCTAGCCTTGCGCGCGCTTTTCTTCGGCACGCGTGAATTTGAATTTTTTGAATTTTCGCACACGCTAGCAACGAACACATTTTTACTTCTGATGAAGGCAGCATTGCCGAAACGTCTAGTTTCATTTTTAACACTTTTAACAGCGTTTAACTTACACTTTTACACGTAACTACAATTAACGCTGCGCAGGATACATATTTATTTAGGATATAAGATACTGTGTCGTGAGTAAGGAACCATTTGACCGAAAGTTTGAAGTTTTAATTTAAATTGAAAAGTTCTCGTTTTGTTCGATTATGTATGCAATGGAGGTCATGACCCTTCACAGTTTTGAAGGACTATACCAGTCACTTTTTGTAAACTGTAGACCAGTTGTTAAAGGAGCTATCAAAGCTGTCATTGGGATTGTGATGTTTCTGGCTCACAACACAAAATGATTATACAGATTAAAAAACACCAAGAGAAAGATATCAATTCAAGTGTCTTTTCGAAGAGAAGTTCAACTATAATCAGTTTCTAGCGACACAAGCAGGAAAACTTCAAAGACTGATTAAAGGTTTGAAATGACGTAGTAACGTGCGTGACGGAATTCCTTGTGTGACCGTAAAAACGACTGTGCCTTAGAGGAACTTAGAAGACCCTTAAAGCCCAACTTCACTACTCGTAGAGTTCTTGTTTCTTTCCAAAAAGGTTTTCAGGTGATTTTTATCTCGTTAATGCGCATGCGCATTAAACGAGATTTCGGAATCAGTCACGAATAAAGGGACTAAAGTTGTTAACAAAATTTTGTGGACTTTTGTCCGGGGGGGTTTCTTCCTTCTTCTTTATAGAAGCTATATTAGGGCATTGAAGATATGGTTGGTTAAACCGGTTAGGATTTCAAGAAGGGCGTCACATACTGCACCTAAAATTTTTGGAGAGCACCCCCGGACCTATTGTTAATTTCCCTAGGGTATTGGGATGTCAGAACTTGACATGAACTTGTCATATCTCACATTACGTTACCGCAAAGGCATTAAGTTCTTCTTAAGTTTCGATATCTCACGTTACCTATCAGCTTCAATCATTTGTCGTAAAGCCATTAAAGCTGCTTTAAAACGGTAAAAATAGGTCAAATGAGTTTTTTGGCAAACGCAGTTTGAGAATTTCACGGTGTATTTTTACGAATGGCGACGTTTTAAGAAAGTTAAATGGGACGGGAAAGTTTGTGTTTTAATATGAGCGATATGGCAGAGCAAAATAGCATGAAATTTGCGTTTGTTCTATTTTTGAAACATTGCTATTACGGTTTGATTATGCAATAGGTATGGGAAATACGTCATAGTTTTGCTGATTTAGCTACCGTGCACACGGTTTGGCTATATCAAAGGCGTAGAGTGAGGGTCGGACACCTTTTTGAGACTTATATAACGGAGTAACCGGTTAGCTTTCAGTTGATGTTAGGGGTAGCAGTTTATATAGTTAAATTTAGGACTAAGCAACCCGAGAAGCTAGGTGGTACAGTGGTACGGTAGGCTATATAAGCCTAAGCCTAGCTGAGGTCACAGGTTCAATCCTCAGTGGGGATTTTAGATTTTCTTACACTTAAAAATTTATTGAAAATAAAATTCTAAGTGTTGACATTACGTTATGTAAGTCTCAAAAAGGTGTCCGACCCTCACTCTACGCCTTTGATATAGCCGAACCCCCGTGCACAAGGAAATTTTGCGGATTGTCCGACTGAATTTGTTTTGCGGGAGGAAATTTTTGCGGGTCGCGGAGACAGCTAAAATTTCTGGTTCTATTTGCAATTCTTCGACAACCACAAAGTGATTACAGTGGCAGTAAAGCTCACTGTCGTTGCAGATAAAAATTAAACTGATCACAGTACGCGGGTGGCGGCTTAGAATTTTAAACATGAACGCTTATCAGCATAAGTGGAAAAGCTTTATTTCCTGAATTATTCTAGAGCTCTCACGCAAGTATGAACCTAACTGCCATGATCTATCAAGAAACGAAACATAATTATTATCAATTCGCTGTTCTGACTCAAATGAATTCAAATTTTATATTCAAGTTCCGATGAATTTCATTGCATTCTCGAATGCTTGTTCATTTGGCTCGGATAGTTTTATGCCGGTGGATTTTCAAGATCAGTTGCTTATACGCGCCACACTGTGAAAGAAATTTCCGAGAAAGTTTAAAATTTTACAAGATTTTGGTCTATTCTCTTGCCAAATAATGCCATTTCAATGTAATCGATTTTTGTTACAGTTAGCGTAAACTTCGAGTTCTACGAAGGGTTCGAGTTTAATCAATTTTTGCATAACCGGAATTCAACTGGATAAAAATGTATGACGATAAGTCGTGCACTTGTAATAAGCTGAGCGTGCAAGGCCTAGCTGTGTGGTTTAAACGCAATGAGAAGTTCGTAGACAATATAATAATTAAGGCCTTTAAAAATCAGTTGAAATCATTAATTCAAATGGATGGACTCAATACCTATTTAGTTTACTCTTAATTCAAAAGATAAATAGTATTGAAATATTTATGAAGAGGAATTTAACCGTTGCAACTCCTTGGTGCACTGTATTCAATTTTTCTTAATAGGTTTTAAGAAGACTTACCCGGCTTCCACTTGCAGCTGAAAAAGCTAGGCTACATTCATCTTCGCTCGATTCCAGGGGCTCATAAAGTTCGATAGAAATTGAGCTTGCGGTGATGGTTTTATCAGGATTATCGCCATCGCCCTTGCTACTTGGTTCAAACAGGTCACTGCTGGCTATTTCAGAACTGACAGGATTCGCGGTCTCATGTGGTTCGTAAGAGTCACTTGTGACAGGACTGTTCACTACATAAGACATTGTAAGAACCCGTTTCGATTTTTCAACATTTTCATCTAAAATTGTATCGCTTGAAATCCCCTTTGTTGGCATAAATATATATACAAGTCAATCTCTAGCTCTACAGTCCACAACATCCCGTGACTACCGAAAACAATTCGTGATCGCGGCACACATGAAACATATATGTCAATCAACTTTTTTGATGTTTCAGAATGATGAACTTGCACAAGCACGCAAAAACGTGCATATCTATTTCAGTAGATAGAAGACGGAACGTTTTTTAAACAGATTAGAGAATCGTCGAGGCTACAAGAAGAAAATCATGCGTCGGACGACCGGTCGATATCAAGTGGCATTTTGATGTTAAGGAAGGTGAAAAGGTTAGAACCTTTAAAAGATCAGGGCCACGGCTGCAATCACCGAAGTACAGATATACGGATAAATTTTAAGAATCGCCCCTTCAAGATCAAACGTGAGCAACGAGAAGTTGAGAAGGTAATCTGATCCGCTGTATTTTATTTTAAATGTGCATGCAATGTGCGAAAATAGTGCCTTACATCAAGTTTTTCTGTCTATATTTTGATTATATATTGGTAAGGTTGCTACCTTCGAAAAATTCGGGAAAGGCTATGCGTATGGAACTGACAAAAGACTCCTAATCTGGTGGGCTCCGATTTATTTGTATGGCATCTGTAAGGCAACCGTGTATAGGTATAGAAATCAACCCACATTCAGTTTATCTCGTCTATCTCAAAAGGGAAGTTCAAAGTGCATTTCAATTTTTCCTTTTCGGAATCTTTGGAAAAAGGAAATAGTTCCATGAACAAACACACTTATGCAGGCCGAATTAAGAAGTGTCGGAAGCGTCTTATCTTTTCTTCTGACATTCTAGTACAAAGAACGTTGATCGAACTTCTCACGCGATTAGTCTAACTCTTATCGATCTTTTAATGCACCTTTTCATTGTTTTGAACAGGTTACTATTTGTAATAATCTGCATACATGCTCACTGAAATGGAACAACAGGTCATTATTGTGGTCAGTGAGGTGGAACAGTAGGTTATTATTGTGGTCAGTGAGGTGGAACAGGAGGTTATTATTAAAAATAGTAACTTCCTGTTCCACCTCACTGATCACAATAATAACCTACTGTTCCACCTCAGTGATTTTCTAGAATCTTCTCAATTTAGCACAGCATAATTTATTAAAAATTCCAACATGGATAGCACTCGCAACACCCCTGACAAATACTTTTGATGCACATGTCATCAAAATAAACAAAACATCCCTCTGGACCAACAACATACACCCTGTATCTCCGAGGGACTTATGTTTTTAGGTTTTCAACTACCTTGGTTAATAGTTTTAAATAAACCTTTACTATAGACACTATATGGCAAAATCTCAATATTTTCCATTACATTGAACGTGGAATGAAAAATTATCGACAGTGAATTTCCTATTTTTATTTAAAGCTAGACTATGAGCAGTCTCTCTTCCCCAGCTAAGTCCATCAAGCGAGGAACGAAAAAACATTAGCGCCTTATGCCCTCGCTCCTCGGCCTTCTTAAAAATAATGACCTCGCGCTACGCGCTCGGTCATTATTTTTAAGAAGGCCTCGGAGCTCGGGCATTATCCCTTACTTCTTTTCACTTCTTCAGCCAGAATAACTTCTGTTTGTTCAAAGCCGGCTGGGCCTGCAATGTGTTAGCCTGCGAATACAGCCGCCTCTCATCGCTCCCGACCGCTAACGGCGTTCGCGCGAGAGAGCGTCTGCGATTTACTTTGAGAAATTCCATACTGATGATGTAAATCACCCGTCGCTAATAGCGCTGCGCACAAATGACGTCACAGACTTTTGACCCCCGTTGTGACTCAGACAAACAAACTCCTCCCGCACAATAATTTTGTATGGTAAAGTGGTGTTTGGCGAACACTTTGATGCGGCTTTTATCGATATTTTCGCAAGAAAATCGATCACCCGGGTCAATGTTGAATAGAAAACCTAAACATCATTCTTGGAACATCTCAAACTTTGGTGAAAATGCAAAGAATTGATAGAGAGCGGCAATATTATTGTCTGAATGATTTCACTCTCGAGAGGTCCAGTTTGCAGTATATACAGCTGAGCCGTTAGGAACGTAGCATATTGAACCAAGCAGTTATCAAAAGGGATCCATTGCAAGGCAGGTTTCAATAATTGTGAAAAGAAATGATAATCTGTCCATTGCTCCACTGAAAGGATAGGTTTATTTTTATGTTGTTTATGCGACCGCAGCGCCCGGGTAGTAACAGAAAAGTTTATACTCGTTGGACGAATACTCGAGAATAAGCAGCTCTCTAATTTTTCAAATTGCGGGCTATATACTCTCCAAGCGTTACAGCATATATTCAGTATCCCTTAGAATATATACGCAAAGATAGGATTTGTCATTCTCTGGACCTTTTGCCGTTCTGCTTTGCTCCCGTCGTATTCGCGGGTCGTAAACGGTATTTGTATCAAATACATATTCTGGATCATTTGGAACCTATTTAATACGCACTGATCTTTATCCAAGCTAGTGATGCACATCTTAGTCATACAAGGAGAATACAACAATTTACTTTTGGCTTAATTTTGGAAGTCTGATGATCGGATTTCGCTGTTATGGGTCTGTTATGTGCAGCCTCATCGCATAATTTATTAAATTTTAACCCAAAATCTACATTTCTTGAATCAGTTTTTCACTCCCGAATGTAACATTGCCTTTTATTTATTAGATTTGAAGTCCCAAAGACGTTCAAATCACGTTTACCGCTAATTTTACCGACTTTTCGTATCCAAAACACATCCCGCTCATACAAAGCCTTTGAGCTGACAGCAAACTTTGTCTGAGTCACGTAGGGGGTCTATCTATTTTTAGTATATATGCGCAGCGCTATTACGGATGGACCATTAGAAAAGTGAGGGGGGGGGGGGGGGGGGGCAAAAGGAAAAAAAAAACATTTCCCAGTAAATTATTAAGAAAAAAAATTCCCACGCATTATCGCAAAAAAAAGTCTGCCCAAAGACAATTAAAAAATAAACTATTAAAAAAAATATATATTCCAGCCATCGAGTGATAAAAAAATTTCCACCTTAGGTGGACAAAAAAAAATTTCTTGCCTCTCCCAAAGTCCCCCCCCCCCTCCCCCCCCCCCCCCATCACTTTTCTAATGGTCCATCCCTTATAATAATATGCATGCGGTGAAACCAAATGAAATAAAAGGTGTTGACAGGCCCATCACAAATCCAACTAGCGCCTGGCGTATTTGTTGTGACCTTTGTTCACTGGGTTTTAAGTTAGTTTGATTTTTATCTCGTTAAAGCGCATGCGCGCAAAACGAGATATAGGAGTCATTAGAATATAGGGACAAAAGTTGTTAACAAATTTTTGTGGACTTTTGTCCGGGGGGGTTAGTTGTTTCTTCTTTATAGAAGCTATATTAGGGCATTGAGGATATGGTTGGTTAAACCGGTTAGGATTTCAAGAAGGGCGTCAGATACTGCTCCTAAAATTTTTGGGGAGCACCCCCGGACCTATTGTTAATTTCCCTTGGGTATCGGGATGTCAATACTTGTCATGAACTTGTCATATCTCACATTACGTTACCGCAAAGGTATTAAGTTCTTCTTAAGTTTCGATATCTCACGTTACCTATCAGTTTCAATCATTTGTCGTAAAGTTGGAAGGGTAAAAATAGGTCAAATGTGTTTTTTTTGCCAAACGCAGTTTGAGAATTTCACGGTGTATTTTTACGAATGGAGACGTTTCAAGAAAGCTAAATGGGACGGGAAAGTTTGTGTTTTAATATGAGCGATATGGCAGAGCAAAATTGCGTTTGTTCTATTTTGATTCATTGCTATTACGGTTTGATTATGCAATTTTTGGCTTTCACTTACGTCATATCAAAATTCAGAAGCATTAAAAAATAGATTTCGAATCCAAAATGTTTATGGAATTGTAGAGAGTTTAAAACTACATATCTTGGCCAAATTTTGAAGCGAAAAAGCATTTCGTTCAAGAGTTATAGGCGAACGAGTATTAGATATTTTTAGTAAGAAATGTATGGAGATATTTTTAGTAAGAAATGTATGAGAGAGGGGCACAAAGATGGCGGCAAAAAATTCAAAGTCTTAATTACACCAAAAATCACATCCAAAAACATTGTATTTGCTATAAGCTCAATTAACTCGGCTTATAAGCACTTATAATGCAAACAATAACTTTCAGATGATTCAATTTTGTTTATTTTCGCGGCTTATCTGAAATAGCGTGACGTATTGCGTGACACATTTAAAACCTTTGTAAATCGGAAGCAAAACATCGTTAACTCTTTTCCGACGGTGACTTTTTACGTTTTTGAGTGATTTTCTGCATATGAACGAGCCATAGGATTTCGTGACTCCATATTTGGGGTTACCATGGAAAGTGCTGCTGTTCTAAAACACTGAAGGCTCGAGTTTACAAGAAACGTCATTCTGACGTAGTGTTTTTGCTTCGTTAAGCGATACGAACAGATCAAATATGGTTTGTATGCGATTTTTGGTAAGTTTACAGCCATTTTTCATCTTTAGTAGCTGCCCGATGAGCATCATTAAGCGTGAAGGTAGCTAAGAGTCCACTTTCTCAATGAAGCGAGTTAGGTGTTGTACTTCGTTTACAAATTTGGCTCATTCATCGTTGAACTGGAAAAAATGGCCGCCACAAAACGAAGCAGCTTTGGGACTCGACTCTGGATGAATTTCTCGACCTACCACGGCATAGTTTGGAAGTTGCGACCACTGAAGAACACAACAAGCGTGAAATTTCGGTGGTAGGTCGGAGTGGCTGTGGACTTAGTATAAATATGAAATATGTGGGGGACGGAACGAACCCTGTCAAAAATTCTCGATATTTCCCAGCATGCAGTGCGGTCGTGATGCTGAAAATCGAGGTAAGGCCATGATGCACCAGAACGAGAGGCTGCAGCTCGGCCCGGCAACGAATAAGAGCAAAAAAAAATCACTTCTAAGGTAGGACTAGGACTGAATTTTGCTGTGAATGTTGACTTTTGGGTTTGCAACGATGATTTCAATAAAAAAAAAAACTGAAGACAAAAACGTAATTTTTGTTGTTTTTCTATGACGTTAAAAACGGTCATTTTTGTTCTTCTCCAAATTCAAACGCTGATATTCTGCGAAAATCGCTGACTTTTTTGTGTTTATTGGGTGTCTCAATTTGAAGGACATTCTAGTCAATGTACACAACTGCAATGTTCGCGCGATTGAGAAAGTTGCAATTTTTTAAAGCCGTGGAGTCTTATCGGTACATTATCGTACCATTTTGGCCAGGACGCCGAAAAAGAGTTAAAACCTGAAACTTTTTGTGAAAGATTATAACACTTGTATCCACATGCCATGTTAGAAACAGCTTTGTAGGACGTTTTCTTTAGATTTTTTAATTTTTATGACGTCATGTGAAAGCCAAGAATAGTATGGCAAAGACGTCATAGTTTTGTTGATTTGTTTTGCGGGAGGATATTTTTGCGGGTCGCGGAGACAGCTAAAATTTGCTGGAAGGAAATGCTTGCGGATTTCTGGTCAAGTATAAATAAAATCCAAGGCATCGGTATTAAACTGCAATTAAACTTCCTGACCGGAGGTTTGTATAGTTCCCATAGTTATGGTTGCTGTTCTGGCGCCAATATGAACATAAACAACGAGAAAACTAGTGAGTGAATTATTGTACTTTGTTGTAAAAACGTATCAGTATTATGATAACAGTCTCTGGTTCTTTTGAGGACGTGTCTGGAGTTGAATCGGGAATACAAATGACTGTTGTGCCGGTCGCCTCGGAGTTCATTGTTATGAGAGTTATGAGTTATGAGAGTTCACCGTTCTGTAAAACGCGGACCGGATGGCGGCGGATGGCGGATAATAAAATGCAGATGATACAATGCGGATGAAAAAAAAAACAGAAAAATAATTCCTTACGATTTTTGCCAAAAAAAAACAAAGAAAGAAAAGAAGCAGAAATAATTTTAAAATGGCACGAAACAAAACACGAAACAGTAACTTTATTGTCCAAACTGTCTTCAAGTTCCACTTCATGCCTCACTCAACCCTAGTTGGAAAATATATGAATGTTGCGTTTCGAGCCTCTCTCCTAGGTTTGACCGATTGTGCAGTCTGCACGTGTTTGAGGATGGAGTCCGACGAGTGTGACGATTACGGGCTTTTAAAATCTGTGTTTAGGAAACGGTAAGTTAGTAGAGTTCTTAAATTCGATTTAACTTCACCTGTTACTTTGCTTCACAAACAATCTTTGCTGACGTTTTATTCGTGTTTGTATCTGGTTCGTTGAAGAGTCAGGAAGGTGATGCAGTTGAGTGTTTTTATCATAGATATGTTAAAAGGGTTAATTACTACACTAGTTTCCGTTATGGATATCTTTGGAATGCATGTATTCAGATAAGACCTTTTTGAGTGTTCCACTGTCACGATCATTCATTCCTGTGTTATCCTTTGTGAAAGCAAGAGCAACACTACAATGGTATCTCAGTGATTCCGACCGCCATTACTGTGTCCGATTCAGAACTGTTGGCATGTGATGCTTGTCTTGATGCTTGTGGTGCAGTGTGTTTTGGGGAATCCTTCCATGCCACGTTTCCTCCTTTTATTGCTAGTCAATATTTGAACATTAACCAGCTCGAACTGCTTACAATCAGGTCAGCGTATACGCACTGAACAATCAACGTTCAACGAACGCCTTCATGCAGCGTTGTCTACGTGAACTTTGGTTGTTGCTGTCTCTTAACAATATCCGTTTATCTGCGCGTTACATTAGCGGGAAGTCTAACGTTTTAGCGGATGCGTTGAGTCGTGCTCACTTAGACTCCTCGTACTCAGACTATGTGCAGCATGCCGTAGCTACCTTGAACCTTACCCAAGTATTTCCTAGCGACTCTAAGTTCGTTTTTAATGTATATTAAGTAGCTACTTCTATTTATTTTCATAGATCCTTATTAAGTTTATTGATTTTTTTCTCTTTCTGTTTTCAATTTAATCTCGCAGATCACATCGACGCTTTGCAGCAGTATTTAGGAACTATTCAGGTCCATGCTTTTTGCGACTACACAAAGCGCTCTATGAGATGCTTTATGCGAACATATTTATTTTTTTTGCCAATATTTCGATTTCTTACCTTTTCCAGTTTCCAAATCCGTTTATTTGCTTTATTTAGTTTTTTTTTGTCACGTTCTTTAACGTCATACCGTTCGATCGTTAATTATTTGAGCATTATTTCACATATTAACCGCTCGTGTGGTTTTGCCTTTCTTCACGATTATCGCGTTTATCTTGCCAAACGAGCGGTGCGTCGGATCTTGGGTGATTGTGTCGCACGAAAAGAACCGAACACTGTTGAGATCCTTTTACAATTGTCCCGTCTTTTCGATTTAGATAATCATTTGCACATCTGCATGCGTGCTTTATTTTTAGTAGCCTTCTTTTCTTTTTTACGTATCTCTAATTTAGTACCGTATAAGTTGTCTGAAATTGGCGATTCCCAGGCGTATTTTTTGACACTATCTAGCGTGACTTTCACACCGCAAGGGGTTTTGTTGCGCATCACGCGCACGAAGACACTCCAGTTTCGGGAGCGGGTTTTAGAAATTCCCTTGCCGTTTATTCCCGGTTCGCCCCTTTGTGCTGTCACCACGCTTAGGCAGTATTTAGCTAGTGTACAATTGTCGCCCTCTTCACCATTATTCGTTTGTCAATCTCGGGGATCGAACAGGCCTATCTTGGCTCACCAGTATAACGCTTTTATTAAGAAGTCACTTTCAGCCATTGGGTTTAATCCCGCACAGTATTCCTCGCACAGTATTCCTCGCACAGTTTTCGTCGCGGGAGCGCTACATTTGCTTTTTGTAATCGAGCGCCTACAGCTTTTATTAAATCGCATGGCGATTGTGACCGGAAGTGTCGTGAATAATTTCTTTTAGCCTTGAACGTGACAACGTGACATTGTTTGATTATTATTAGATCATGATGAGAATTGTAATCGGAGACAAAAAGATGATTGTGAAATAGGTTTTCGTGGAGGAGAGAACTCAGGGAAGATAGAGACGAACACGCGTTGTAAATTCAAGGATGATTAAACCAGGACAAGACGAGAAATCGGTGTGATTATTGGTGTACCAGACAAGTTCGGTACATTTGTGGTGCCGGGACCAGGATACTACGAGGATTACTGCGGAGATTCCACTGGAATTACGACAAGCGAGGGGATCTAAAACAACAAAACAACGCCACTATGAGCGACAACGAAGGAATGCGAGGTCAACACGAGGACGAACAACAACTACAAGGAGAAATAGAAAAGGAAATCAAGAAGCTTAAATACTTCCTAGAGGAGACAGAGGAGTTGATCGAAAACAAGGATTACACTGAAATCGAAATCGTTACGAGAAGAGCGGAGAAAATCGTAGAGAAAATAACAGATCTCATTTCACATACCGAGGAATTAAAAATTGACGGCGGCGCGTCTTCTCGCACAGTCAGGCAGTGGAAAAAGGATCAGAAATCGAGCTACGCAGCACTCATTGCAGACAAAGAGAAACTCTCACGGTTCCTCAAGAACAGACGGGACGAAATGGAGGAGGTGGTCGAACGACGACAAATAGAATCGAAGCGTGAGCAGCAGCGACAAGACGAAAGGCAAGCAATCGAGTTTCGTGAAAGACAGGAAGAACACGAACGGCGAATGTGGCAGGAAAAACTCGACGCCGAATTAGATATGGCAAAGAAGAAGTTGGAACTCGAGCAAAGCGTCCGTTCAACAGCAGCGAAACTACCCAAGTTGAAAATCACGCCGTTCAAAGGAACGCCGACAGACTGGGTGCGGTTTCGAAATATGTTTTCCACTCAAGTACACGAGAAGCCGATTAGCGAGGAAGAAAAATTCGGATACCTTTTAGAAATGGTAAATCCCAAGGTGAGAGACAAGATCGCCAATTTGAAACCCGGAGCGATGGGATACAAAATAGCCTGGGACAGGCTCGAGAAAGAATACGGCCAGACAAAACTCGTGGTAAACGCGCACATGGAAGAGATCGTAAACCTTCCCGTGATTAGAGGATCGAATTACGCGAAAATACAAGAGTTTTATGAAAAGGTTAGCAAGAATCATGATGCGCTGCTGACGCTGGGCGAAGCTAGCATGCTCAGAGGCTTTGTCATGTCGACCATTAACAAGCTACCTCAAGTCAAATCAGATCTCGTGCGTACAGACGATAACTGGGAAGATTGGGACATGGAGGCCTTTACCGATGCTTTGTTGAAGTGGCTGAAACGAAACAAACCGGAAGACCGGCCGGGAGTCTCTGGGGATTCTCACAAAAGTGAGAGACACTGGTTCACGCCAGAAGACAACAACAAGGAGCCACGAAGAGAAAGAGGAACGCCTTTCTGTATTTTTTGCGAGAAAGATCATTGGGGAGACAACTGCAAGACCTTCAACACCTTGGAGGCTCGAAGAAAGTTTTTCACTGAAAACCGGCGGTGCTACAACTGTGGTAGAAGTGGACACCCAGTGAACAAATGTAGGAGTCGTGGTTGCTTCAAGTGCAAAGGAAGACATCACACTAGCATATGCAACAAGGAAGACGTCATACTCTCAGTATTCACCCCACCACCGTCTGAAGAACAAGCACTTCCAGCAATTATACCAGTGAAAGTACAAGGGATCACACTGTGGGCCTACTTGGATACGGGGTCGGGGAGAAACTTCATATCAAGCAAGGCAGCCGAAGTGTTAAAGTTAACTCCGAACCGCCAAGAGAGCCGACAAATGGTCACGCTGACTGGAACGAAGAGACAAACTATGCCTGTCTTCCGCATCGCCATGGATTCCTTAGATGGGAAAACAAGAGAGAGGATCGAAGTGAGCGGAAGTAGAATGCCTGAATTTGCGACCATAAGAAGACCAAACATGAATGATTTGAAGTGCAAGTACGAACATGCTCGAGACAAGAAGTTCTATGTGAGGCCTGGAGACGAGTACCGGATTGACATTATCCTGGGAGACAGCACTTACTGCAAGATCAAGACGGAAACAATCCACAAAGGAAAGCCAGGAGAGCCGATCGTTGAGGGCACCACCTTTGGCTGGGTCATTCATGGGGGCGAAGGTCACATTGTTGAACTGTGTATGTTCGTGAGAGAGACGGATGATTACGAGAAATTGTACAGCTTGGATGTACTGGGGATAGAAGATCGTGGGGAGAATGACCAACTCGATGTACTTAAAGAGTTTAAAGAAAATGTAACGAGACGGGACGACGAGAGATATGAAGTGAATGTCCCATGGATCCCCGGGAGCACTCTAACGGACACAAATGTGCAAGCAAGCAGGAAGAGACTCCACAACGTCAACAAGAAATTAACCCACAATGAGAGACTGAAGGGCGAATACGAAAGGATTGTTGAAGATCAACTGAGAGATGGGATCATAGAAAGAGTTCCAGAGCAGCCAAGTGGAGACCGAGTCTTCTACATGCCTCATAAACCGGTTGTTAGAGAACAGGCAGCAACAACGAAAGTGAGAATGGTCTTTGATGCCAGCGCTAAACCGCACCAACTAGCGAACAGCGTAAACGATTGCATGCACACGGGCCCTTCCTTACAACCTCTGCTATGGGACATACTCGTGAGAGCAAGAATGTCGCCGTACCTACTGCTGGGGGACATTGAAAAGGCATTCTTGCAAATCGGCTTAAAGGAAGAAGATAGAGACGCCTTCCGGTTTCTGTTTAGTCTCAATGGGAAGGAAGAACACCTTCGATTCACAAGAGTACCGTTCGGAGCTGAAGCAAGCCCCTTCATGCTGGGCGCTACGTTACAACACCACTACGAGAATCAACCGGAAGAACTCAAAGAGACAGTCAAGACACTTAAGGACAACACTTATGTGGACAATCTAATGAAAACGGGAAGCCATTTAGAAGACCTCAGGAAATTCAAGGAAGACGCTACCCAGATTTTAGAAAACGCAAAGTTTCCAGTGCATAAATGGGAATCTAACGATGCTGCTCTTGAAAGCAAGGACATGCCCAATCCAGGCAAGATATTGGGACACAATTGGGACAAGAAAGAAGACACGCTGGAAATTCAGTTGCAAGTATCTCAGGAAGAGGCACCATTAACCAAGAGAACCATACTCAGCCACCTGGGAAAGATTTATGACCCGTTGGGGATCGCATCTCCGACCACGGTTGAAGGAAAGCGAATCTACCGAGATGCTTGTGACGAAAAGAAAGGATGGAACACGGAAATATCGACTCCCCTAAGAAACCAGTGGCTCAAATGGACGAAACAATTGAAGAATGTAATCGTTCCAAGAAGCATAGCGAGAAACTTAACGGAGACGAGAGCTGTACACCTTCACGTGTTCGCAGATGCTAGCAATTTGGCGTGTTGTGCCGCTACCATTGCAATAATCGAACATGAATCAGGCGTGATCAAGGGACTTCTGGCATCCAAATCAAGGATCTCCAAACGAGGCACTACGATTGCTAGATTAGAGCTTGTCAGCGGTCACATGGCGGCAAATCTGGCACAGAACATCTGTCATGCCCTGGAAGGGTGGCCAGTGGAAACTGTCACAATCTGGATGGACAGTATGGTAGCCTTATATTGGATTTCGAATCCAGGAAAGTCTTGGAAAGTCTTTGTTGCAAACAGAGTAAGGAAACTTGCCCAGATAACGGAGAACATAAGAATTCAATGGAAGTACTGCCCCACTGAAAGAAACCTTGCTGATCTGGGAAGTAGAGGTGCCTCCCTTAACCGTATGGAGAGAGGTGAATGGTACGAGGGGCCTCAGTGGCTACTGACAAAGGAAGACTGGCCGGAACAACCAACTATTAAATGCAGTCCAGGATCTCAAGAAGAAGAGAAACCAGTGAAGGAGCTGATGGCCTACACAAAAGAGGAAAACCCTGCAGATGAATGGGATGAGTTACTCGCGCGGAAACCATATTGGAAGGTACTTAGAACAACGGCCTGGGCCCTCCGTTTCAAAGGAAACAGTCTGTCGAAGTCACAGAAAGTGAAGAAGACGTCTGGACCATTGCGTACAGCCGAACTCGTGAGTGCAAAAATACATTGGGTGAGAAGAGCACAAAGAGACGTTCCAGAAAATATGGAGAAACCTGGCTGGAAACTAGTAAAGGAGAAGGAAACAGGTGTTCTGAAATGTGTTGGAAGAATCCACGGGTATAACCCATCATACCTCGAAAATGGTCTGTTCGCTCAGAAGCTCATCCAGCATGTCCATCTCCAAGTGAAACATTTGGGTGTAGCCAGCACGATGTCGGAACTGAGAGAAGAATGGTGGATACCGAAACTCCGTTCGCTGGTGAAGAAACAAATACGACAGTGTAACGTTTGCAAAGTGTTCGCTGCCAAGCCATGTGGAACAGCAACAACGTCCGCATTGCCAGAATTTCGTACAGAGATCAGTCGCCCCTTCCAGTACACGGGCGTGGACTTCGCGGGACCATTAAAGTACAAAGTGAACAAGAACGAAAATAAAGCTTACGTGCTGATTTTCACGTGTGCGACCTCGAGAGCGGTGCATCTGGAACTGACGAGATCTCAAACGGCTGACGAGTTCCAGAGGAAACTCAACGCCTTCATAACACGACGAACGAGACCACAACTTATCATTTCCGACAATGCAGCGACATTCAAGGCGACAGCGGCATGGATCAGTAAAGTAAGAAAAGGTGAAAGGCTACAGGACTTCCTAGCAAAACAAGAGATTGAATGGCAGTTTAACCTCTCCAAGTCGCCGTGGTGGGGAGGCATGTATGAGCGCCTGATTAAAGAAATCAAGAAGACGCTATACAAGACGTTGGGAACCACGCACCTCACCTTTGAACAGTTGGAGGCTGTAGTCGTTGACATTGAGAAGCATCTCAACAACCGCCCATTAACGTATGTCGAGAGCGGTGAAGGGGAGCCACAAGTACTAACTCCAAACGTGATCATGTGGGGGCAAGATGCTCACGAGATAGCAGACATTGAGATTGAGGAAGACGAGGTCACCAGACTATACCGACGGCTAAACAATACCAGAGAACACGCATGGCGTCGCTGGCAGAGAGAATACGTCCACAGTCTGATGGAGGCCCACAGGATTAATCGAGGAAACGGACAAGTTCCTGAGATTGGAGAAATCGTCTTGGTGGTGGGAGAGCAGAAGAACAGAGGGGAGTGGATGAAAGGAAAAGTGATCCGACACGTGAAAGGAAGAGACGGAGTTGTGAGGGGAGTGGCTTTGTTACACAAGGGAAATCACATTCAACGCCCCCTTCGACTTGTATGCCCACTGGAAATAAGAAGCTCGCAAACTCAGATTGCAGAGAACGTGCCGGAGACTCAAGTACAAGGTAGAACCGTTGAGAGGAGAAGTGCAGCCAAGGACGCGGAAACCAAAATACGATTGATCATTGCGGATGATGAATGAACATTGACTGTAGTCTAGTAAAAATTAAGTGACATTTAATTTTTAGGGGAGTGTGTGACCGGAAGTGTCGTGAATAATTTCTTTTAGCCTTGAACGTGACAACGTGACATTGTTTGATTATTATTAGATCATGATGAGAATTGTAATCGGAGACAAAAAGATGATTGTGAAATAGGTTTTTGTGGAGGAGAGAACTCAGGGAAGATAGAGACGAACACGCGTTGTAAATTCAAGGATGATTAAACCAGGACAAGACGAGAAATCGGTGTGATTATTGGTGTACCCCACAAGTTCGGTACAATTGGAAGAGTGACGCATATTTAGTCTATCTCACTCTTTCCAACGAAAATAAGTTTAAAATTCTCCATTCTATCACAACCAGACTCTCTCCCACATCGTAACTTCTTCTCAAACCCTTATTTCATTCTTTTTCCCCTTTGGGTTTGGCGGTTGAGGGTGTTGTCTCTTGTGCAGTATCAATTTTGAATAAACATCTGTTTAACCCCATCTACTGAGTCTGTTTGTGGTAGTAATTGCAAAACAGTGTCTATCCATATCAAATACCCTTGCATTGCATGACAATCCGAGTTTTATGACCTCAATAAACAAAATTTTAGAAACTTTCCAAGGTATATCAGATACAAATTCTCTTTTCGTGGAAAATAGTCAGAAATCCATGAAAATTTTCTTAAATAGAATTAGTAATAATATAGAATCAGAATCTAAGATACATCAGATGAAGCTTGTTCAATTAAAAATCAAGCTTAATTTTTATTCTAAATTCACAAATGACATAGGAAGTTCTAGTAACTGTTATGACGTAATAAAAAATATGAAACACAGACGAACACTGGCTAAGTTTCGAACAGGAAATCATTGCCTACGTGTTGAAACGGGTAGACATGCAAAACCAAAAATTCCAAGAGATTTGAGGCACTGCGAATGCTGCTTACCAAATGACGTTGAAGAAGAAACTAATTTCTTTTTCGACTGTGTTTCATATTCTGACCTAAGAAATTCACTGCATTGTAAAAGTTTTTTGAACCTACAAAATACATATAGAATTAATTTCTTTTTTAACAATGTTGACACAGGTGGGTCACTTTATATATGAAGCTTCAGAGAGACGAAACACTCTGTTAGCAAGGACTGCAATCACTATACTCTAGTTTAATCTGTTAGTGTAAAAGGCAATACCATGTATGTAAATGCGAATGCTAATAAACTTTTGATTTGATTTGATTTGTAATTGAGTGTTTTTATCATAGATATGTTAAAAGGGTTAATTACTACACTAGTTTCCGTTATGGATATCTTTGGAATGCATGTGTATTCAGATATTAAAGACCTTTTTGAGCGTTCCACTGTCACGATCATTCATTCCTGTGTTATTTATAATCGCCAAAACGGGAATCTGAATAACTGGTTATATATATTTAAAGTTAACTTGGTCAGGGGTGAAAGAGTTTTGTTTCCTAAGTACTAGAAAATCATACTTTTCATACTTTTCACGTTTTTTAAATTTGGCTTTCTTTACATGTAGTATTTTATCTATTAAACACATGATACATATATTAATTTGAGAATATCAGTATTATAAAAGTGACAGGCCAAACACGACTCCCGCTAGTTGCAAAATGTATAAAGAAACCTCTAGAATAGCTTTGACAAATGCTCGATGTATTGTATGACTCTTTGATCTTTGGGATATAAATCTCTTTAATGACAGGAGGTCAGTTTACATGCTGTGCACACTCACTGCCATTTATAGAATTATTGTTTCTCTATGCCTTCGTTATGCTAGTTCTCTTGGCATATGTTGGGGCGTCTTTGGCTAACTTTTGTTGCAAGATAAGTAGTGATCGGCTGCAGTTTTTGTTAATTTTTATGAATATACTTGGATCAGTCAATTTCTCAGCCGGTGATTTAGTGTCTAAGTCTGCGGTGTGCAAGACTTGTGAGAAAGTGGATCTTTATCACGGATGTAAGTGTCTAAGAACAAAGTCTGAAGCTGCCGTATCTCTACTGGAATAATGACTTCTTGCAGTTTTTGTTTTAATAGCTCCTTGTTTTATTCTGTTTTTGAGTAGTGTTTCTTGGAGCTTGAAGAACCTCCTGATCCGTTGTTTCATACCGGCGTTCGGGATTGCATCCCGACATGGCTTATACAGATATGGTGATCTGTTTTGAAAATCTCACGGATGCTAGTGAATTCTTACGTTTTTCCACAGTTTATTTTTTAGTATTTATCAAATTATTATCCTCAAGCTGTAAACTGCGCATTGTAAATTGGCGTAGAAATAATGGCAAAGTCCCGGGTTGGCGTCATCTAATTACCATTTTGTAAATTCAAATCTCTAAAAATAAACTCACAAACTCGACGTTGAAAACAAGAAATATTGTACCATCAACTATTCAATGTACATAGAGTTAATTCTGAAAATATATTTCTAGGGGTGAGGTACCGTGTATACGATAAACACCGTGAGTTACGTTCGTGTTGCTGTTACAATTTTGAATTTGTTTTCGTACATTGGAATGAATAGTGACTTATTGTGACCCGTACGAACTTTTTACGACTGATACCATAAGTTATGTAATGCAATGTAAAAACAAGGAGTAACGGTAATCAATGTATTTTAAAGTTAATGTTTGCACGCTTACGTGAGTTCGAGCCAGTTGATTACGCGGCTTTGCTGGTCATGAATGTGTGTGTGTGTGTGTGTGTGTGTGTGTGTGTGTGTGTGTGTGTGTGTGTGTTGTGTGTGTGTGTGGGAAATGGGATTTGTGATCCCGGGTTATGGACCCTTCACGCTCAGTAACTAGTATAGGGTGAAGTAGAAAATGCTTTATCTGAGAACATGAAAGGCGAATGCAAGTTGAAATTTAATTCTTCATTACTTGTTAAATACTTTAAGACATGCAGTTTCAACAATAACTATTTCTTTTTTTTTTGTAAAAGTCATAAGAAGGGTCGCACGGAGGTTCATTTTCTATTTTGTAGTGCAAATTAGGGCCTTTGTTATTTAAACCTCACTGGGATTACAAAATTTAAATAAGAAAGGAAAACGAAATGAGTTCTGGTAGTTGTAGTCAAATGACGCTATCGTACAAATGGCCTATGGTGGTTACAGGGGGAGTATCGTTGCTGGTTGCAGTAGTGGGGGCCGGGGGGCCTCTGGTGCCCCCCCTCCCCCCCCCCGGGCGCTGGAGCCTCGCGGTTCGCCTCGCGGCGTTTCGCCTTCGGGGAGTCTTTAACAACGAGCTCGGAAGACTGGCACCGGTGGCATAGTATTGGCTGGCCCGTGTACTTAAAAAACAACTCGAGCCCTTGAGTGACTAATTTGCGTGACACTGCCTTTTGTAAACGTGTGAATTCTACGACACGGATGCTGTTCTCGATGTGCTTGTAGCCCGTGGCTTTGAAGCAAACCGGCGGACTGCTCGTGCTTTGAGGTCGCCGTATTGTTCCACGAGTTGTAGCAGGTTTTCCTCGGGGAATTCAACGGGAATGAAGCATGACACGTGTAGTGCTTTTTGCCCTAAAAGGCGTAAAGGGATAACGCGGCTTTCGCAGTCAAAGCCCGATGCCGCGAACCGCGTGGCCGATTCTGTAGATCGGAGGCTGATGTCGAAGCACTTTCCTTAGTAGAGGGGTACAATCCCAACGATTTTTTCCTTAAAGTTCGGTAACGACTGCGCTATACTGAGCGAGTCAAGATCCAGGTTTTCCTCCGCTATCAAGCGGACAGTAAGTTCTAGTGTGGGCGAACGGCTGGTGTGCGGGACGCGCGGCCATCTCCACGTAACGCGAGGGCGAGAAAACTCGCGAGACCAAAACCAAAAAGCACACACTCACCAAAGCGAAGACAGATAGTTACCAGACGCTTTCTTGCTTGTGGTGAAAAAACGGCACCAAATCTTGTGAAAAAAAGCTCTCCTTAGTCGTCGAAGTTTAGGACTATTCTGGCTTTTGGTCTTGAAAAAGTGGGGCACTGATGAGAACAGATCCCGCAATGCTGTACAGAGAAGTTGTTAGCAGAGGGGCACGGGTTCCCCTCCTTTTGCAAAATAATAATAATAATAATAATAATAATAATAATAATAATAATAATAATAATAATAATAATAATAATAATAATAATAATAATGATAAGGCCTAGCCTATAACATTTTCTAAACACGTCTATTGTATAACCAAATAATAGGACCCCATTTTAGTCACTAGCGTGAAAATGTAAATAACTTCTGTAAAAATGCAAGGACCACTAGAACAAACAGTAGTTACTTGTTTATTAGCCTATCGTGTGCCAGCAATTTATCTTAGACCATTTTAAATATTGTAAGCGTTTGTTTCCATCTTCACTAAGCTTTCCTAGCCCCTGAAGAAGGTTAGTTTTGTCTAACCGAAATATCGGGCATATCTTATTAAAATAAATCGAACAAATTTGCTGTCTGATCAGCCTTACATGTTAAAGTTGTTTTTTTTTTTTTTTGAAAATGTAAACTACGCCCATTTCGTGAACATAAATTTCTATTGGCTGATTTGCATCATGTGATGTTTTCATGTACGTATTTTTAGTAGACTTATTCTAAAGGTGCGCTACAACGGCATCTTTACCATATTCACTATCAATTCTTCTATTTTGTTTTTATTAACCTCACGTTGTAACGCTTTAACGAGATGGCTTTAAGAGCCCTTTGATTACAGTTTAGCTCTTATCAGTATGGCTTTAAAAGATCTACCCCTTTTGTATGAAATAAGGGGAGGTTCTTTATAGATCCGTCTAAGCAAAGATTGTGATTCATTTGTCCATGAGGATGTAGCCACACAGGGTTGTATTGTGTTACAAAGGATAAATTTCCTTGCACGCAATGGTTTATTATTTCTGTTTCCAGCTTTGCCGTGAAAATATTGGCGAAAGAAACTGCCATTTTTGACCCCGGCCATTGCGGTGCCATGAGTATAAAGGTAGTCTTTCCGCTATAATAAAAAGCAGACTGATGATGATTCTTTTTCCAATGTTTCATAAAACGCACCTTTTTATATATATCAGTGCTATTCAAACATATCATCGAGAAAATTAAACACAAAAATTAGAGTTACTATGTTTTTAAAGGCATCAAATGATGAAATACAAATTTGATATTTAGAAAGTTTTTTTTTTATCAGCATTAATTTTATCAGCAGTTGAGGTACATTGTGGTGTTACGTGTCATGCATGCGTTTGAGATCTTGGCCATCTTTATTAGGGACGTCAGCTTGTTACCATTTAAGTTTTTGATCGTATAATTGTGTTGTATTTCTCGTTACTGAAATAATATGGTTGTTGATGTTCACGTTCGATCATGTTTGTTTCCTCTTTTAAAGCACGCCGGTCTGCTATAAGAAGCGGATAAGTTTGTATTTGTTATTAGTTACAGTTGAAAACGCTACACTCGCAAAAATAAGAAATGATATAGTTTCTTGAAAAATCGTTAAAAATGCGTTACAATTATTTATTTTAAGAATTGTCCAAAATGAATAAATAAGTGAATACTGCATATAATGAGAATCACAATTTCCTTAACTGCCTTTATTTTATTCATTCCAGCTTTCTCTGGATGGAAGGCCACTCCATTCCAAAAATTACTTGGGGATCATTTCGGAGTCAGTGTGAAAAAAATGGGGATCATTTCGGGGGCTGTACACGCCGGAGAAATTCAACGTAAACCTAGACTGGTCTCCCCCTGCGGCAAGCATTATGCCTATTAAAAGTAGAATCACCCTTGTATATATTATATATATATATATATATATATATATATATATATATATATATATATATATATATATATATATATATATATATATATAAATTTGTGTTTCGACTTTTCCGTAGTAGAGTGCTCAATACATAAAGTAGAGCGTGATAAATATTTAAAACAGGAAAAAGACTACACTTGTATCCCTACAAGCCTGTTTCGTGATTGCTCACTGAAACAGGCTTGTAGGGATACAAGTGTAGTCTTTTTCCTGTTTTAAATATATATATATATATATATGTTACGCTAACTGTTCATACAGTTTGAGCACTCTCTGGATTGGGTGGAGAGCCTCATAAGAGGTGTTCACTATTGGCATATTGCTTCGCTCACTGCTTGCAGTTTGAGCACTCTCGTGACTCCACAATGCAATCCAACAATGTGTAACCGTACATCCTGTGCCCAAGTTCAGGAGTTGCCATAAAGCCATTATGGTAACAACCGGGAGGGCACATTGTATACATAATTGTATATATATATACACACACACACACACACACACATATATATATATATATATATATATATATATATATATATATATATATATATATATATATATATATATATATATATATATATATATATATATAAAAATTTCATTGAATGCAGATCAGACTTCAGAAGATATTCATTCGTTTAATGCTACAGCACTGTTTCGTATGGTCAAAATTAAGATGACCACACTCATCAGGCAATTTTAACGAATAACCCGTACATTTCGAAACTGGCGGTTATAAGCATTTATCACCGTTGCTATGCAATATATAAACAAAATTAACTACGAGGTATATAAATAGACGCAATAACATACTTAAGCGGAATAAGGGGTTGCGTTACTGTGTGACAGCTACGTTATGAAGTTCTTGAGTATAAATCTGTTCCTGTGAGGGCATGAACTTGCTAGTTCGTTGCGTTTGTTAAGGCTACATAATTCTTTTTGACAGATAATAAAAAATTTTTCACTCAGGCAGAGGTTACATTTTTTGCTAATATTATTATATGGTTTACATTTTCTTAGTATCCTCCATTTGACATTGAAGGGTTTCTTTGCCATTTTGAGGGTCCAAATGTGTTTTGATAGTTCAGTCTCGTTTCTTTTCTTGTGGTGTCGGAAGGATGCTGTGTGATTTCTATATCGTTCTTTGAAGTTCGTTGCCAGTCCTACGTAAGTTTCAGTTGTAGTGCCGGTTGTGACAGTCGCTTGGTACACAACGTTGTTTGTGAGGCATTGTCCTTCGAGGGGGCATTGTTCTTTCTCTCTGCAGTTGCATTCTTTCACGGGTTCCGTTACCGGGGTTGACGTGTAATTGGAGAGGACTGTTTTGTTATGTGACGCGATGATGGATTTCATGTTTGGCATGCAGGAGTAGCTGAGTTTAAGCGTGTGTCTGTTGAAGATCTTGTGAAGGGGATGGTTTTTTGGAAAACATTTGTCCACGATGTTGAGGAATTTTCTTCCTAAGTTTGTTTTGACACTTGAATTCCAAGGAGGGTTGTACCATGTGAGGTGGCGGGCTCTCTTGCGGTTTCGTGTGTTTGTGCGGTTGTTCAGTGGGTCATAGGTGAATTTAAAGTTGTATCCGCTATCGTTGAAAACCTGTTGGGTGGATGAAATGCTTGATAATCTCTTGTTGATACTTTCAGGAATGTTTTTCAGTAAGGCTGGGGAGTGGTTGCTTTGGCGATGGACGTAGAGTAGTTTGTTGTTTGGTTTCAGAAAGGGCTTAAAGCTTCTGTTTGTTAGATCAAAGGTTACGTCTAAGAAGTTTACAATTTTCTTGTTCGCCTCTATCGTGATGTAAATGTAACCTCTGCCTGAGTGAAAAATTTTTTATTATCTGTCAAAAAGAATTATGTAGCCTTAACAAACGCAACGAACTAGCAAGTTCATGCCCTCACAGGAACAGATTTATACTCAAGAACTTCATAACGTAGCTGTCACACAGTAACGCAACCCCTTATTCCGCTTAAGTATGTTATTGCGTCTATTTATATACCTCGTAGTTAATTTTGTTTATATATTGCATAGCAACGGTGATAAATGCTTATAACCGCCAGTTTCGAAATGTACGGGTTATTCGTTAAAATTGCCTGATGAGTGTGGTCATCTTAATTTTGACCATACGAAACAGTGCTGTAGCATTAAACGAATGAATATCTTCTGAAGTCTGATCTGCATTCAATGAAATTTGTCTTTGCTCCTCTAATGAATTAGAGTTGAGCGCTTTTGAAATCCATTCTACTGAACTGTCATAGAATTTATATATATTTATATATATATATATATATATATATATATATATATATATATATATATATATATATAGGCTGAGCCTAACAGCGTAGCTCTCTGAACAGAAGGCCGATGAAAAAGTTAACTGAGGTGAAAGGTCGGAAACACAAGAATTAAGATTGATGACCGGGCTATTTTCAATTTTAGCAATTCTCAAAAACAGAATTACGCATCCGTCTGCACAGTACAACATTTAGACCGTACAAACGTTCACAAAAATAACTTTTTCTCTGTCTAGAATAACTAGTACGACTAATTTCCAAATAAAATACACCTGTTGCTTATCAAAAATTGCCCGAGAAACTGATTTGGAAATCAAAATTGCAAAAAATACACAAACATGTTTGCATAAGGCCACGGAGTGAAGTTAGAACTATAAAATCCAAGTCTTGTTTTGTTTACATAAAATCGCTTTTCAACCTTTGTACTGTATGAACAAACACATAAAAATGGACAACACAATCTTCTTTCGAAAAATTTTAACCAAATCTCCATAAGTTTATGTTTAAATGAGGTTAAATGTGTTTAACTTAGTTAACAACGAGGAGCAAGCGCAGCCGTGGCGTTCTGCGTTTATTTGTGCCGTTACCACTCTGTTAAGTGGCTCCGGCGTTTTTTAGGGGCTGTGCAGCGTTCTTGGCGTGACTTGGCAGTGGCGTAGCGTTTGTTGGCGTTCCCCGTGCTCCCTTAGCGTTCCCAGCATTGTTGTAGCGATGGCTAGCCATGTTAGCCATGTTTGTTGTTCCTGCGTGCTTGTTGGCTTGCTTTGTGGCCAGGCGGTCAGCGGGTTCCGGCGGCTGTATGCGCGCGCATTCCCATGTGCGAAGCTTGTGTATGCCTTCGAGTGAATGGGGTTAGTTTCTAGAGAAACTGTGGTGCTGCGTCGGTGGGGGTGAAGCACAAGAATTTGGTTTTATCGACTGAGTCGATAAGGTAAATTAGCCACCGTAAAAAGATTCGAGAAAGCTGACGTTTCGAGCGCTAGCCCTTCGTCGGAGCGAATCAAGGGATTGTGGGTAGTGTGTGGTTTTATATAGTAGGAGGAGCTCCGCCATTGGTGGAAATTTTGTGACGTGAAAAACAAATGTAAATTAGTTGAATGAAAAGCGTTCGTTAATTCCGTGGGGTTTGAGAGTGCCGATTCGAAAGATGATTTTTTGTTCTAAGTTTTTACGGCTTTCTGTGTTGCCCTGGTGTAGGGAAACGCCACAGATTGTCATGTGTTGCTTAGAATGGTTAGCAAGATTGAAATGACGCGCGACTGGTTTGGATGCGTCTTTGTCATTTTTTTTCAACGTCTCAATGCCTTCGAGTGTTCGGCGTGTGCTGTTTCTCGTGTGTCTTTTGCGTCCCCTCCCTCCCTCCCTCGTTTTTATTTTATTTTGTTTTCTCCACTGACTTATTCAGTGTGACGGGTGCTCAGGGGTGTTGCCGTGGGGGGGGGGGGGGGGGATGGGGGGGGGGGAGGGGAGGGCTCGTGGGTACCCAACCTCAACAACCACCCTTTGGGCACCCAACCTCCACTTGTGACTTACGTTGTTAAAAGCACATCGAGGCCGAGCTGTCTTCGATGAAAGAAATCATGAAACGACTGCATTTGAGCACGTTTTATAAACAATTCCCCAAAACTAACAAGACCACAAAGAAAAAGTCAATCAGATTGATATCAACATAAATTCCCGCATTGATTAAAATATATGATTAAAATATATGAAGTTCCTCGAAGCAAGATTTTATCCCCGAAAGCTCTTCTTTTTCCACTATAGCGACTTCTGTCTTGAGAAGCAAACCGCAAAAAAATGCAGGGAAACGACTGTAATTTGAAATGGTTTTCTTCGCTAAACACAGCAAAACATCAAAGTGTTTACCGAGCTGACGTGACATTCGGCCGTGTAGCCGCGCGAAAAACAAAGCCTCGCTTTGGTTTCAAAATTGCTAAGATCCCGGATGTTGTGTGGCGTCATACGCGCATGTTTTGCGACGTCATACGCGCCCGCGAGCTAGCCCTGCCCAACGGCGCGGGCAGTTGGCGCGAGCGCGCACATGGACCGACGCGCCTGTGAAACATTCTGCTAGCCATGACCATGAAAAATGAGGGGCATAGGTTCCATGAGTATGGAGCTATGCGAGCGGGCCTTCGGCCCGCGAGAGCTCCGCTATAACCAAAGGAGAAAATTACTGAACGTTGAATGATAGACATTACGTCAGGTACAACTTAAACGTGTACTCACTCGTGTATTTTTGTTTTGTCTGGATCATGTTCAACTATGTCTTCTTCTTGTCCCTCTGGCTGGAGTTCATGAAGTTGCTGTGCCATATCTTGTTGCCATGTAATCTTGTCGTCATCACGGACACCATCATTATTGTCGTCATCGCGGACACCATCATCATTGTCGTCATTAGGGACACCAGCATCATTGTCGTCATCGCCGTCGTAAGGCAACTGTTCTACTAAACAGAAAAGGTGCAAACTATATGAGTCTGTCCAATTGGCAGCATTTTATCGTCCAAATCAGAATTAAGATCCGGATAGAGGTGGATTTAATAAGACATTGATATGCGTTTCGCTTCGCTTTTCTAATACATAAATGTTTACAGTTTACGTTGCACGAGTAAAGTTTGTGATCGTCACCTGGAGTGTCTCTAACCGCACCTACACTAACAAGTGTGAGTGGCAAAGGAAGGCTAATGCTGTTGTCTTTGCAATATAATGGCCTTAATTATCTATTTTTTCAGTTTCCATGACTATCTGTGTAAAAAAAGATATACAAAAAACACTGAAAGACACAAGCGCAAACATAGGATCAAACTCGCTATGTAAGGGAGCAGCCCACGAGCTATAAAATCGAAATGGCGACTGGTTCTGCAAAATGAGTCACTTAATTGTATCACTTGTTTATGTCTCTGGCGGGGGTGACGTCACATGAAAGATTGGCCAACGAAATCCTACTTTTTCTTCTTCTACTCGACCCATAAATCTAGCACGCGCTCATTTCATTTTGGTACAATCAAATATTTCGACCACAAAGCTAGTAACAGAAACATCTGTTAATCACCCAGGGAAGGAGAAAGAGGGTTTACAAACTGCCAGAAGGTAAAACACAAGCCTGAGTAAAAAAGAAAAACATTTTTCACCAAAAACCTTTTTCAAATTGCGAAAGGACATACAATATAACAATACGGTCACGGCGAAGAAATAAACCCCTTTGGTGCTACAAAGGGCGACTGAAGTTATACCACTTTCCGCCTTCTGTTTATATTATAAAACCTGCGACACTGTCAGTATACATAGAAATTTGTACTCTCAACGTAACTAGTTGAACGTTTTAAAAAATATTTTACCCGATTGCATAATTATATACCTAAAATTCCACCACAGAATAATTGCCTTGACATCACTAACAGTTCTTGATACAAAGGATACCAAAACACAAAGCTGATGTATTATTGTTTTGTTTGGAATCCGAACAACTATTGAGTAACCGTGAAACTTCAAGCTTGCTTGAAGCCGGCCACGAAATTCAGTGTCGCTCTTTGCAAAGTTTTAGTTCGGGCAACGTGATTGGGGCGAGATATAAGAGACTGAAATTTCGTCTCTAAAATCATAACTGAGAGCCATAAATGCAGTTGCGGTTAAGAAAATTATATCCAGTGGTAGACAAATTTGACAGTTTTAAATATCCGGTTTCGATTGCGAAACAATCACGCGTCAAACTCTGCGCAGAAATAAGCAATTTACTCCGCATTTCGGCCAGTTTGAATAGAAAATGAAAAATTATTAACTTCTTTTTACGTACCAAAGCACCTTGAGTATAAAGGTCTGTGTGAATTCTCTAAACAAACAACTTCGTGCCGCGCAAAACGCAGACTTTCTGGTTTAGTTAATGCGCTGAAATGCGCTAAATTGTTCGCAATATAAATAAAAGCTTCTTCTCGCCGTAAAAAGGCCAAAAGATCTCTGACTTATTTTGTGCAGAATAACATTTCATTTGTAATGCAAAATGAAATGAATAATTCAACGCTAAACATCAATGTGATTTATTTTGTTTTATTCCCCCAAGCCTCGGAGCCAAGTATGAATTTTAATATATCGAAACTGGTCTGTTAATCGATTAAAAGTTTGCATATTTGCCACCGTTTACGATAACTCGTTCATTACGCTTCGCATATTCACAAGTTAAAAATTAACTCTCTATTTTGCGTTTATCGTTAGTATTACTTCAAGCTTATATAATTTCCCGCCCTTTTTTCACCAAAAACAAAAACAAAAATAATGAACTCGAAACAACTTTAGTGGATTTTTCAAATGAAACAAAATACCACGGGCAGTTCACAAAAACAGTTCATTTTCAAAATATTGTTTGCAGTTGTAGTGACGTTTCTTTACATTTTTGGCGCAACCCCGTGGTTATAACGTACTATTATCGTGATTAAAAATAATATTTAGCCAGGTTTGGAGCTCATTACCTGAAGAGCTTTTGCTTTTAGAAAATTCTTCTGTGGCATCCATTTTCTACTTATTTGTATTTTTAAATCGCCGCTAAATGGTCACTGCCCCTGCTTGGCCTAATGTGATCATACGACGTAATTAATGGTGCTCGTTTGCCTAGAAACAAAATCAGCGAGTATAGTGCAACGGTCGTGGTAGCGCACATTATCGGTACCCTGTTTATACCCCTAATAGCAAATTTTGTAAATTTCATGTTAAATAGTTCCCGTTCTTGAACAGCTTGCTTCGTCGTAACCTTTATCGTTATGTTTATAACCTTTTTCAGAAGTAAAACACAAAACAGTTGCCCAAATTCTTAAGTCTTAGACCAAGGTGTTAACAGGTAAATCAAATGGTTTAGCCGATATTACAACAACAACAACAACAACAACACAAGAGCTACAATCAGCGACAAACTGTTGAGATATTTTCATTTTTACGGGCATTTTATGGTACAAAAACAAACAAAACAAGGAGCCCTCACCCACTCCGTACAATCAATATTGGATTACATGACCAGCGGTACAACATTGAACAGGGGAGGGTGATGTTTTTTAAAAAATATATATTCGAAGTGGAATTAAGAAAATAAGTGTCGAAGTGTCTCGACCAGGCGCAAAAGTAATATAGGACGCGATTTCAAAGGTGTGCATGGCGTAGACACATGAGAGAGCACGGCCCTCGAAATCGCGCCGTAAATCACCCTTTCATCTGCTACGCAAGCGACGTTGAGAACTCACTTTTCATTGTAGCGCCTTCATCATCATCAGAGTTGATCACCATGGTACCCAGATCAGACTCCAGCAGTGTGCCTGCCTCGCTGTTCACTGTCATCGTGTTATCATTTCCATCTCCCACCTTCACCATTGTTCGTGAGTCATTATCTTTTCTCGTTCTCTCCTCCTCCATAATATTTAGGGCTTCTTGGATCATATTGTCTAGTATACTAACAGATTTTGCCATCTGGATGAATGAATGCTATAGCAACAAAAACAAGGAAAGCAAAACCAAAAGAAAAAGAAAATACCAAAGTTAAAAACTGTGTTCGTTAGTTTTTGGACTGAGCCCTTGACACTGTAGTTTTAGCACTTTTCTACATTATTTCAAAAATGGCGATAGATTTTTTTTTAAACTTTTATGGTTGTTTCTTTATTATATGAACAACATTGTCTCGAAGTTTCATCTTGATTGAAACACTGCAATATGATGAAAATTTGCTGATGAGGGCCGAGTGGGTGTAGTCTCCGATGTAGACATCCTAAGGTCTTGTCATGCAATCTATCCCTCCTTTACGAGGGACAAGCGTGTAACGAGCCCTAAGGACATCTGCGTTGGAGGCTACAGTGGACACCGTTTCTGAACTTTTTGGAGGGTGGGGCGTGGGGGCAGACCATTTCTAGCCTGTTCCAGGCTCTCAGATAGTGGAGGCGAGCGACAAATGTTGGTAGCGAAGAAAAAACGACATTTTTCGCTCGCCCCCACTATCTGAGAGCCTGGAACAGGCTAACCATTTCAAAAACTGTAGCTCAAGATATTTCAATATTGAACTTTACTATGCACGAAAGTCAGTGGAACTCAGCTAATATTAGAACCGAAAAGATCAAACTGAATCAGCTTTCACACAGTTTCCTTTAAAGGCACTAATCCAGGGAGGGATTGGATAGACATCAACGTCCAACTTACACTTTTATTAATTATTTTCATCAAAACAGACTAAAAAAAAGACTAAATGCCCGACAGTCAGAAATTTTCACAGACTTTTGACTGAACGTCTCACTCAAACCTGTTAAGAGTATTCAAAGTTCGTTTAGAAATGTCAAGCGATTCCCAAAATTATTTTGATTTTCCAGTTGATGAAATATCCAAGCTTGGGCATACTATAAGATCGCTATGTTCTTGACACTTAGAAAATTTCTAGACTGCCGGGCACGGCGTCAAGTAGACTAAATGCCCGGCAGTCAGAAATTTTCACAGAATTTTGACTTTAAATAATACTTTCAAATAATTTTGGGAATCGCTTATCGCACGAATATATTTATTCACAGTCAGATTTACGGCAACAAACTTTTCGGAATCTCGAAACCGAAGCATACATGGCGAGGTAAAGTAAATAATAGCTTTATTTGCATGACTATATTGAGTTACAGTATAACAAAAGCTTACCTTTTAACAACAACAAAAGACAGTAACGGAATATTAAATAATTACATAACATGATTTTGATTTGACAATATTAAGCTATCAGGTAATACAAAACACGCAGATATCATTCATTAAAAGTAACTAGAAGTACGTGTCTCGCAGAACCTCGCGAAGCTCGGGGGAGGATGCACTTCAAAATTTTAGCGATGTGGGCCTTTTTTGAAGTTTGTGAGTGCTATCTCCCTAAATTAACCTGTTCCCTTTACATACTTCTGTAGCTGTAGTTCTATGTACTGTGTATCAAATAATTGCTAATTCAATTCACTTTTCGCTTGAATGGTTGAGATTGCAGGAGTTAATAGGATACAGGTCATGAGAATTACGAAATTGATTACAAAAGTTTAACATGAATATTCAAGATGAAGCAACATATTCTTCGCAAATATCATAAGCAATGTATGCGAGAAAATCAATAATGATAAATTTACAGCATGTACTAAGACATAGTTTCCAGTGTTTTAGTACTAATTTTTTATATTGAAAAATATCCTCTTATGATCTGCGTGTCAGTTGTTCAGCTACTTGAAATCTTTTTTTTTTTTTGTAAAAGGTAGATTAAAGAATAATTTATGGAGGGTTGTATAAAAGCTTAAGATTGCTTGCCTTTAAATGTAGGTTGTTTCAATTGAAGAACATTAAAGAGCGGATTAAAGTGCGGTGATTTGAGCTAGATTTCTTAATCGTTCTTCTTCTTTGAGCCTTTCCTGTAATCAGTGTTTGCTCTCGTTACGTCTATAAACAGAATAATTTTGTCTAACACTTCCAGTCGGTGTCACCTCTTCTGATCGGTTTCGTTCAGAATTCTAATGGAGGCATTTGGTCAGGCTGTTCGAAGTCTTTGTAATCGATGCTGTCGTTGTTTCTTCGTTGCTCGATCGCGTTGAATTTCAAGTCGCCGTTCTCGCTCCAGCGGAGTTTCGGTGGTTAATCTTCTCGAGAAAGGATTTCAAGCCACTTGTTCAATCCAGCGTTGTTGTATTTGCTGTTCTTTCTCATTTGCATCAGAAATTGGTCGTGTTTCACCGAGAGCAGGGGGGGTTGGCAACCTATCCCATGATGCAACGCAACGAGTTACCGGCGACATTTGAAGCGAATAAACAAACTTTTTGTAAAATCTCATATTTCGGTGATTTTGCCGGTAGTCTCATTTTATGGTTTTAATTATGGGAGACTTGGGAATCAGAGAATATAGTTCGTTGGTAACAGAAAAGAACTACAATGCAAGAATTTCATTTATATTTCTAAGTTTAATCCTCGTTTCTCGTCCTTAGAAAATATCATTTTCTGTTCGTAGGAAAATGGCGATCATCCCCGAAAATACCAGGAAAGTGCAGTTGTACCTCCTTCTTAATCGAAGCATCACTAGCATTTTAACATTAATAACGTATTCCTTAATATCATAACGACTTAAAACATCAGATCCCTCCAGATCCCTCCAGGTTTTTCAAGCTAAATAAAACCATCAAAGTGTGGGTACTTTCAGTCAATGCTTTGAATTGACGGCGAGCCGATTTAGGAAATTCGCGCACGTTTGCAGAGTTGAATATGAAAATTCTTTGAGGAATAAAACGAATTTAGACCGAAGCAAGTTCAAGGAAATGAGTATAAAAAGGGTTACATTGTATTTCCAAAAGCCGTCTTGAACAAAGGTTATAGCGGAAAAAATATTGGCTAATGCATCAGTGCTGAAAGCTCAAATCAGTACAAAACACGCAGCAAAATTAAATATATGCGCGCGCTATATCGCGCGTACAAGCTAGCTGTACGCATCAGTTACAGTTTTTCCTGTCGTTGACATCAGAACTACTGTCTAGCTAAAACCGTGGATAAAACAAATAGCTATTAAGAGAAGAACTTTTTTCCCAAAGGTTTTCAGTTTTTAGAGCACTTATTTGGTTAACACAGTGCAAGAGTGTCGTCATATGCGTGGACAAACAGTTGGATGCTTACGCGTTCAAGCGCGCGCAAATTTCGTTTGTCGTGTCATCCTTCAAACAAATTTTCGAAAGCATGTATCTGTTCGTTGCAAGAGAAGTTTTCTTGACATTGCAAATCCTGACAAAAGAAGACCGACAGACAAGAGGCCTTGAAAAGGGTGTCTTGACAGCCACTGCTTGCCTCGGCGATCACTGACAAATGCGAGGTCACGTGATGAGACATTATGGAATAGACTTCCAAACCCCCCCACCCCCCCCCCCCCCCCCCCCTGCACCTAGAGTAAACACTTTTCCACGACGATGAGTAAACCGTCAGCCCGGCCGCCGCCATGAATAAACATGAGAGCGCGCCATTGTCAGCGGTCGCGATTTTTGTTGCTAGGCAACTGCACGACATCTTCAGTATATATATATATATATATATATATATATATATATATATATATATATATATATATATATATATATATATATATATATATATATATATATATATATATATATATATATATATATATATATATATATATATATAAACTTTTCGCTCGATTGCGCGCGGCTCAGCTCCCGAGACCCGAGCACCCGAGCGGCCTTCGGCCGCCAAATTTATTAACCTCGCTACGCTCGGGCCTTCGGCCCTCGCTTCGCGAGGAATTAAGTAACAAAATAATTGGAAGAGTTCATCAATTCGTTGATACTTTCTGTTGAGGATGTATTTTGAATATTCAGCAAGTGTTGGTAGATTTCATTAAAGTATTTGCCTCTTATAGTTGAATATCTTGGGCATTAAAAGAGGAAATTAATTTCGTTTTTGACATTATTTGATTCGCATAAAGGGTATAATCTATTTTCTCTAGGGATTTGATTATATGGACCAAGCTCGATCATGAGTTTTGGATTACCTGTCCTAAATTTGACTAGAGTTTTCGTCTCGTTTGATTTCCTTGATTTAGATAATGGGAGATTATGTATCGCACCTTAAGAATATTGTAAAATGAATTCTAATTTCTTACACTTCTGTAAAGCATTTTTGCAGTAGGAAATATACTTTTGTTTAATAAGATTAATATAATGTATGATCTTATTTTCATCCAGTGTGTCCAGATAAAAATTTTGTAGATCATAATATTAAACCATGTTTAATAAATTAGAATAAAAATTATTTTTTTTAATTGAATGGAGATCTAATGATATTAAGAAAATGTTTCATTATAGAGTCGTCATTTTTGCTTTTAAGATATAAAATATAATCAAGAATTTTCTGATTTATGGTTAGAATGAGAGGGAATCGTCCTAGTTCCGCCCTACATGCTAAAATTTGAGGTCTTGTCATTTACTTGTAAACAGCGTTTACAAAATTGTAATTGGACTTTTTCAATTGAGGATCTATCCCATGTCGTAAAGTCTTGTTCGGTATATAAGCCCCAAGCTTCGCTATTATCAGCGAGGATTGGAGAAATCATCGTGTCAAAGATGTTCGATGCAAGGTTTGGCTTTATTCTTCTAAAATCCGTGTCTTCTAATACTGTAAAGAGCATGCATGGCCTTTTCTTTCAAGTGATCAATTGCCAATGTGAAATTTCCTATTGATGAAATTCGGGTTCCTAAATAGGTATAATTCTGAGCAGTTTCAATAGTTTCATTGGCCGTTTTCACACTAGAGACGGACAAATCGTCTGGACGGACAAGTCGTCTCAGACGGACAAGTCGTCTTAGTGAGAAAACGGGACGAACAAAATTTTGGACGTAAAAGTCGTCTGATTTTGTCCGTCGATTTGGCCGTCTATTAAGACGATTTTTCGAGGACGATTTGTTCGTCTAGACGGATAAGTCGTCCAAAGTCCGACTTAAATTCACACCAGACGAACAAATGGTTGTATCTTGGTCCCAGTACTCGCTAAGGGGAATGCAACTAGTAAAGGAAGTGATGGTTTATGGGAAAATCAAAATGGCGGATAGAAAGCAAGGTAACCAAGCATGTTAGTGCTAGGCCCCCTTGCTTTCAAAATCGTCTGTTTGTTCGTTCAGATATGAATTTACGATGACCAACACAAGGTCAGTTGTCCGTCTAGAATTCACATTACACGAACAAATTGTCGGACGATTTGTCCGTCTTCTAGTGTGAAATGGGCCATTATTTGAGTGAATTCGTACAACCGGTGTTTTACATGCTAATGAGCCGCGTTATATTCTAATGAGCAGTGTACAATAAAACAAAGGGAATTCAGATGGATGACTTTATATTTGTTATAAAATTAATTAAAATCTCACAGAAGCATTGCTGACCATTGCTAAGCGTATGCAAATTCAAAACATGAGGTAACAATTCAAGCATTTCAGTAACAGCCTGTAAAAAACGAAACAAAGGACTAATGTGGGGGCTCAAAATTCCAGCCTTAATTGAATTTGTGATTTTAGTCTAGTGTTTTATATTCAAACTCGAGCAAGGGGAAACGAAAACTGAACCATACTGGAAAGATTAAACTAAACCGTAACGTATGTTTTGTTTTCCTCAGTTTTTTTTTTTATCAAAGCCCACACGTCTATTGTTTTATTGTACACAGCTCATTAGAATATAACGCAGCTCATTACTCGTGGCGAAGCACACGAGTTGTAAATCCGGCGTTGACTTTTCTTGTTTTTTTTTCGTGTCACATTAGCGCATGCAAATTTATGCACGCATATTTAAGTCTATATAGACGACTATATGGCTTTCGGCCATGAAATACATACCGTAAAATCTCTCCGTTTGTGTACTCGAGAAGCAAGATAAAGAACTACTTGCGTACAACTGCACACTTTCAAGACAATTCAAGGCGTTCATGGATGGATAGGACCGTTTGATATTGTGTTCGCCGCTTATTCCTGTGGGATTTTTGCTCTGGCAAGTTCTGTGTTTTATATATTAAACTTGCCATTTGCTTAGCGATCGAGCTCCGGGTCGAGCTTAAGTGTCAGCTACTGAATCTAGTGAATGCAGTGTAGTCTTACTTTTAAACCCGTGTATACGTGAAAGCATGATGAACAGGTTATCGGCA